>PKRV01001267.1:156114-174602 GCA_003709505.1 Hyphantria cunea
ATATATATAGACAAAACTTTGTGAAAGGCCTTTGTCCAACATTAGACTATTTAAAATTGAAGACAACAGAGAATGCATTAGTGATATTGTTATTAATTTACTCAGATTCCTTTACAAGGAAGTATCTTGAGAAAAATAATGTCTCTACATTTTTCTGCTCGAAATTGTCATTAGAAAGTGCATTTGTGCGAGTGTGTGTAAGTAAAATAAACTTTTCAGGTACCTTACAAGTCCCAGAAGCGCCCTGTAAAGTGCATATGATGGTCTCCGGCAGTTGATTGAAGTATGATCCGTTACAGAACGAGTCTGTAATAACAGTCATTAACCTCTGCCGAAGTGTTGGCGACACGAAACTTACACCTAGAACAAAAGTGATAAGAACTTTATATACTGCGGCTTTTAATTGATTCAAATTATATAATAACGCACTTGCTTTTGCCTACGGACGTAATGCTCTGGACCATAAGTCTGCCGAAATAAAAGTGTTACTGGAATATTACGAGCAGACTGAAGAATAAAGTTCATTGTTACCTTCAGCAGCGATGCCCCATCCTGATACAGTGGCACCCAAACCGGCGAAATTAAACGACGATATGCTCCTGTACGGTAGACGTATTGGACTTACTGTGTCTGTAACCATAAAATAAATAAATAAACATTTCCCACATTTAACACACAACGCCATCTTGTCTGAAACTAAGCAGAGCTTGTATTATGAGTACTAGACAACTGACATAAATACATATATACTTTTTTGTAAATACATGAATATCAAACATAGAAAAAAAATGGAAAAGAAAGGATTTATGTTTTGAGTATTTGTAGTTAATTAATACGAAATTTTTACATTGAGAATTGGGAAATTTCTTAGGGGCTAAAACTGTCTGTATATTATATAGAACAACCATTAATAAATACATGCGTGCAAAATGCAAAAAATCGCTTTGCCGGTAACCACCCAGTGTTGTAGTCAAAGTTTCAGGCAAAACTTCGAGTCCAAGTTTTTATTTATTATGTTTAGACCTGGATAGAATGTCCATACTGATCCATATTATAAATTTGAAAGTAACTCTGTTAAAGTCTGTCTTTTAGGCTTTCACAGTTGTTTATTTTAGAACTGCTGAACGGATTTCAATGAAATTTGTCTTGTAACTCTATACTTTGATTCTCAAGAAGGGACAGACTACTACTCACGGGGGAAATCAACACGAGCGGAGCCGCTGAGCCGCTGATAAAAGTAGGGTTATGATAAGTAGATGCAAAAATATTAATAAGGAGGTAAGTACCTGTAAACTGAACGACATTGGCAAGCCTCAATAATGCGATGTCGTTGGCATAAGACACTGGGTCCCAATCGGGGTGAATCACCAGCTCAACCACGTTGACCACGCGACGTCCGTTCTCGAAACGATCATACAATGAATGAGCTCCCAGGATTACCTCAAAGATGATAATTCTGTTTGTGAGTTCGAAAATCTAATTGACTGACTACAGACTAGGACTTTCTGTAGAAGACAGTACAGTAACTAATTATTATACCAACAAATTTAGAGAAACATTTTATTAATTAATTTGTAGTACCTTAACAAAGAAGTGAATACTATTGTAAGCATATTTTAATACAGCTATCTAAAACTAGGTATATATTTTCGGCATTAATATTTTCGAACATTATTATTGTACTTAAAAAGAAAATGTGCATTTTTGTCTGTCATCTAGTAAAAACTGATAAAAATATATTTTAAACATTAGAAACGCCCAAACTCCGAAACAAGTAGGTATTTGCATGGTACAAACATTTAGTCTGACCCTGTAATCGAACCCGAGACCTGAAGCGCGGCACATAGGCTATTACTGCACTGCAGAGGTAGTCTATACACAGGCAGCATTAACAGCGATGTTCAATATACCTGGACATGATCGACCTGTTCTCCGTCATGGAAACAGCAATGTGCTGCTGTAAGCACCCACTCTTGATGAATGAGGGAGGCCCCGCAGAAGCCCAATTCGCCAGCTATCCCCACACGGGCATATAACGCTACCTAAATCAATTAAGAGTATGAAGTTTGTTAGTAATTGTTTGAATCGCTCCACATTTTGCCTATATAGGCAACCTAGCTATTGTTCGCCTGTATCGTGGTAAAGCGTAGCCTATGTTCTTCCTCAAGAATCAAAGTATCGCCACATCAAATTTCATTCAACTGGTAATCTGTATAGCCGTGAAAACGTAACAGACCGAGTTACTTCTGAATTTATAATATTATAGTAGGGATAAAAAGCTCAATTGTTAAATTCTCAATTACGATTAGTATATAGAAGAAAGTCTCCGGGATCTTCTGACATATGTGTGTATATCGTAATTGAAACTAGGCCTCGGCTACCAAATTAGTGTTTATGTAGGTGTGTTACTGAAATAAATACCTATATTAAAATTATTACGTATCTTCACGTGGCAATCAAAACAGCCCTCAAGCCCTTTTTTTCTATAGTACATTTTAAATTCATAAATTCAAAATTACATCTTATCTCACACGTATTGGATTGTTTGACGTCAGTATGATTATTGTTCTTAGGTGACAAAAACATACGGTCAGGCTTAATTTCGTTCGTCAAGACGAGGTATTAATGTAATGTATTAAGCGAATAATTTCTTTTTCAAGATTTCGAAAATAGCTACCAATGGTGTCCGATTTTAATAATTGCATAAGTCAACCTTAATTAAGTTTTCATAAAAACTGATTATTGTATGCTTCAAAACTTTACATATACTACTACTTATACGGCGACATAATATAGGAGAAGACATTCATATATCTTTTCCTGATATCGTTACAAATTTTACCTATTTCTGGCTGTCATTTTGATATTTATTTTTCATTGTTTTCACTACTTATAAAGAAATTTATTATGAAGATACTTTAATTCTTGAGGAAGGAGATAGGTAGAAACTTCTTTTTAGCATGATAAAACAAACAGGCGGGCAGAACCACGGGCAAAAACTATTTATTACCTACTGCACAAAATACACACACCTACCTGATAAGGCCTACTATTTTGTTCAGATATTTCTCCACCGATTATACGAGCACTTCTACAATCCCCATCAGCGCATTGCGAATTCGTACTCAAAATGTAAACGGAACACAAGTATACCAATTTTAATAACATTTTCACAGAAGTGTCCGCCAACTGAACATAAAATACAGCAACTAAACGTGAGAAAGTAATGCTTTATCTGCTTCAAGTGTTAATTTGAGAGTTGATATCTTCATCAGGATGTATCGATAACGGATTTTGTGCGTAGATAACATTCTTCTGACCTAGTCTTGTAGGTATATAATTTTAAAGGAATGTGTTGGGCGTTGGTATAAAAGGCTAACGATGTCGATAGCAAATCAATGAACGGTTTAAAGCATATAAATTTACTTAAGAAATTGTAACTATTTTTAAGAAATATATTTAACAGATTAAAGAGCTCAGGTATGTTACATTAAAAATTGCGTATTTCAAGAAATAACGATTAGATAAATCAATTTTAAATTGATTAGTTTAGGTTCTTTACTATGTTGTGTTAGCTAATATGGATCACTGGTTAGACTCATAGCACCCATGTCTAATTCTAATGTATTGACAGTAATCTGCAAGCATGTTTCATAAATAAATTCCTTTTATGAAATACCTATAAATTTAAAATGCCGTTTTGATCTTTCTTTTGTCAAGACTTTGAACCGAGTTTAAATATACGAGTAATGTGTATATGCACCGCCCGTGTGATAAGAAATTATCATACGGAACTTCACAACCACTATTGTGTTGTAAGAGATGACTATGGGAGCATGCCAAAGCCTCATTCCCAAAGAGAGGCCTCTGATCAGCAGTGGCTATCGAAGGCTATTCATGTCATCTATCATCAACAACCCATAATGTCCCACTGCTGGGCTCAGGTCTCCTCTCAGGAGAGGGTTAAGGTCATACGTCCCCACGCTGGCCAAGTGCGGGTTGGGGACTGGCAAGACAACGTTGTGGCTACGTAATCTTACCGTTGGATGTTTTTAAACCGCCCGAAGGCCTCCAACTAAGCTTCACGGCTGTTATCGTATGATAACATCCGGGACCGACTGCTTAACGTGACCTCCGAATCACAGAGACGCTCATGGCAAGATGCTACCAGCGGTCGCCCATCCAGGTACTGACCGCGCCGTCCTTGCTTACCCTCAGTGATTTGTTTCTAATCACCGAGTACAACTGGGCTATGAGTGCCTTACGCATTGTATTGATGTCGTGGTAGTTTAATACTGTCAAAAGGATCTAAAATTGCAAGTCTATGAGATCAACACATCTTTTTTATATATTAATGTTTTCATACAAATGTCACGAACATTTCAAATAAAACAACACTCTCATTTCAATATTTATTTTGATAAGAGTTGAACGTGAGTAATGGAAATATAGCTAACTACGAGATTAACATGATTCATAAAAATATTTGGGATATCTACAATAATGTTATAAAATTACTAAGATATTATAAATTATGTTTTGTACACATATAACTTTATAAAGTTCTTCAATAAAATAAAACAACAGTGTTATTTGAAAACATTATTTATTTTATATTCTCATCGATAAAGAAAGTTCTTTAAAATAAAATAAGTATAAACATAAGTTCACTAAACATGCAGTGACGGCTAGCGACAGTAAGGCGACGCACTCGCACAACCTCTCGCCCGACACACTACTCATAGAACTAAAAATGTGTGTACGTTATATTATAAAATGTGAAATTTAGTTATAATATTACCTACAAAATTAACAATTTGTGAACATTGGCAGTAAAATAATCATAAAAAATGAATAATAAAAATAGGTCATCGTGAAGCAGTTACAAGGCGATCAAGCATACTTACAAGTTGTATTACGACGAACGTCCCGCCGCCGCCGCTCGAACGCGCCACACTCGCTCTACTCGCGCACTAACAACACTATCTAAACGCGATACCTGACAATTATTATTTTAAATGCGCTATTTGTGAGCGAGCAGCGGCGTCCGGACGTTGAGAAGACACTTTATAATGGTAATTAATTCTAATACAATTTATGTATGTAGCTTAAGTTATATCTTTAATGAGATGATGCAAAGCCGATCGACAGTATTAGTGAAGTGTCAATACACTGGGAAATCGTCATCAAATTTAAATGCGGTTACTTCCGTTCGTCCCAACTAACGTTAACAATATCAAATGCCATCAAATTCCGTCAACTTTGATTGGTCATATAGATTGAAACATTTTATTACAATTTGAAATATTAGTAAATCGCACGACATACATTTCTAGTTCAACCGAATTTACACCATACTATCTCTTTTTTAAATATAAATAATTAAAATATATATATTCTCAATCTGAATTTAAACACTAAAATCATCTATGTATAAATAGCGACACATTTAGAATTTTTGTAATATAATGTTTTTTTTATTTACTCATAATGTCTCATACCATAACAAATACACGATCGAGGGGTGGGATCATACATACGCGGATATAATCTATTATAATATCTTCAATCGATACGAGTACCGAACAATAAATACGGTCCACGAGGGCGAACAATCGAACACTCAGATACCGAACAGTCTCAAATAACTTCTCTTACGCAACAAAAAATAATAATAATAATAACATTTTAACTCTGTTGACAGTCGATAGTGCCGCGAGTCGACATAATTTCGTCATTAGCAAAGCTTACGTAAGCAAGCGTAGTGAGAAATGCGCGACGCCCGTCAGTCAGGCGCGTGCGTGGCGTGTGCGGGAGTCGCGCGCTGGTTGCGCGACTGCGGCGCGACTGTTGCGCGACTGCGGCGCGACCGTTGCGCGACTGCGGCGCGACTGTTGCGCGACTGCGGCGCGACCGTTGCGCGACTGTGCACACTGAACGCGCCGCGAGGGAGCCGCGCGTGCGTAATGAGGAAACTTGCGCCCACACTTTTAACTGAAACAGAAAGGACAATTTCAGTGAGAAACTGTTATCTCTGGTAAATGATAGTTATATAATATAGCATCAGTTAATAGAAACAATACAGGGAATTGTTAGTAACAAAATGTGTAGTTTATTGATGTATTATATCATAATGATTGTGGTGATGAGATGAGAGTGGTGGTGATAAGAGCAATTTTTTTTTTAATGTGTAAAAATTTTGTAATTTGTATTACAATTATAAGAAGGCATTTTATAATTAATAAATAGAATTTATTGCTTTGGGCCGATGAATAATGAGTTATAGGTATCGTATTAAACATGTTTTAATGGAAAAAAAAAAATCTTTATTGTTTTTTAAGCCTTTTTAAGTGTGTTATAAATTTATAAGAAGCATGAAAAGAATTACGCAAATAAATACAAATAAAGAGTGCGATGATATTCAAATTTACATTAATTTACGTATTCGAGTACCGTATTTGGATTTATTAGTAAACGTTCGAAATTATTTCGAGGGAATATAGTGAGCCGTGTTTTCGGGGTGCACAGTGCAATAATAGCGGTAAAGCAAGCGTGTACGTATGAGTGCGGTATACTTGCGCGACGCATGCATATGTGGTGGTGGTGGGGGGTTAGGGCGCGACGAGCTCAGAGAGCAACTGCACTGACTTCTTCTTGAGGGTGAAGAAGGAGCGTCGCTTGGGCTCGGTGTTGGCGGGCGCGGGTAAGGTGTGCGAGCGTGGAGCCGGCGCCTGCGTGCGCGCGCGTAAAGCCTCCAACCAGCCGCCCATCTCCGCCTCGTCGTGCGCCTGCAGCAGGAACTCCGCGCCCGCCGCAAGCCTGCACACACGCACACCACCTTTTAATCTTTTGTCTCAACTAAAAATCACTTTAAAACAAACAAACAACAACCCATAATGTCCCACTGCTGGGCTCGGGTCTCCTCTCTGGAGAGGGTTAAGGCCATACGTCACGAAAAATCACTTTAAGTGTTCGTAAAATAAAGCTAATAGTTATAAATAGGATAGTTAACCGTATCGTAAATAAATAACGATGTCTCCTTCATTAAAACAAATATTACAAAACATCTAGTAAAATATAATTGTTACAGCTTTTCATTTCTATTTAAAAATTTTAATCAAATAAACATTGTAATATATTGCTCGATTGAATGGTCTAAAACAGTGACGTCACAAGTTTGTACTTAGTATATTTTCCATACAAAGTTATCGTTTTGACAGATGGTCGAACGAAGGTGTCATCTACCCTAATATCGGGGCGACGTGGAGACGGATTGAAAATACAGAGTATTACTAACACTTCTGTCATACTATGTCACACAAAGTATCACTACAGTGCCTTTAATATCATAATACTATTCATCCTATGAGTCATAAGAGACGAGTAAAGGGTCAAACTACGCAGCACAACTTCACTGCAAAACTTGAAACAAACGCTAAGCCACCATCCTACAGAGAGGCCATATACAGCAGTAGACTATGAAAGGCTGTTGACGATAATAAATTAGACGAATCAAAACATGTACAAGACTTCATTTCTTGATTAGCAACATGAAGAGGTTCATTCTTCATAAATAAATGTTCACATACCTAAGGCGGAAAACGTGCTTTTTCTTGGTGTAATTAGCGGCCACTTCGACGACCGCGCCGTTGAGGTCTAATGGAGCCTCGCCTCGCCAGTAGGCGTCTGGTGATGTTTTATACGCCTTCTGGTCCTTGTAGAACGACATGCGCCCGTCCTTAGCTACCACGTACACCTTATCCCATGACCTGATGACAAATTATTAGTTTAAGGTTTCGTCGTTTGTTATCAGCAAATACTTTATTATCAGAAGTGAAGAAAGTATATAAGTTAAAAAAAAAAAGTAAATGGTGCCTTCGCACCAAAAAAGGGCAATACAGATTGCATAACATCTTTTCTTTTTTAAAGAATGTAAGTATTTTTTTTATAACAATGTTAGGATACATTTTTTGTTTCTTTGAGTGTATAATTTTGAGATTTTTGTTATTTATACATTTTGCCTATTGTCTACTTCATTTTATTTTAATTTATATTATAAAAAATAAAGTTATTTCTCTGAAAGCAATCTTATATAACCTCTTATGAAGCAGACGTGGCTTGTTTCCTCTGATCTGCGATTTATTCATTATGAATGTTCTGTACAAGCAAATTGGTACAAAATTCTATCAAAAAGTAACAAGGTTAGGTATAATTACCTGTTGGAAGCTCGTTTAGCTGCTGACTCCCATTCATGTTTGCGCACCAGCGTTCCCTCAACGCCTTCATCTTCACTCGCGGGACTAGCGCCCTCTGTACACAAACATCACATCGTACCCAACGTTCAAACACTCCCTCCTACGCAAGATATTCTTGAAATCAAGACATTCTATGGTGGTATGCCTTTCTATTTTCAAAGACATGTCTCCACTGCACTCAATAAATATTACGTCTTGATTACATAAAATACCCGCAAATCCTTAATATTTAACATTTAATGATGCTCCTATATATACTTTAAATCTAAATGTGAAAGGTTTGATACGCAATCATGTCTGCACCTAACAATTTATAATGAAAACCATGAATATAAACGTCTATTTATTTGATAAGATCACACAAAGAGTAATATGACATGCGCCAGACAATCACAGCAGCACACAAAGCGTTCATCGCGTTACACAACACATTTTGCAAGCTGACTGAATAGATGGCATCTAAACACCTTTGAACACAGAATACACACTTTCTTCATATGTCGTGCATATATACTTACATTATATATAACTTATTTTGCAGTAGAAACTCTTAGACGGTTTTTTTTTATTTTGTCAGGTAAGAAAGATGTCGGTATATAAAGATTCCATCTACTAAAGTCATGTACGCCGTATACCT
The DNA here is from genome assembly GCA_003709505.1 of Hyphantria cunea. Classification (NCBI taxonomy): domain Eukaryota; kingdom Metazoa; phylum Arthropoda; class Insecta; order Lepidoptera; family Erebidae; genus Hyphantria; species Hyphantria cunea. The sequence goes on from PKRV01001267.1 coordinate 165,007, forward strand.
TCATCGTCACTATGATGGGATCCTGTGAGTAGTTTCTTCGCAGTGCGCCACCGGAAGCTCCTGAATGGCGACTTGCTTCGGGACCGCGACTTCACCTTACCGGAACTAGATGGAGTCGCCGGCGTCGAGCTCGAACCAGGAGCTATTCGCGTCAAAGGATATGGGAAAGGGATTCAAGGAAACGTGCGCATTTATATTTTATAATTTAGGTCGTGCATAGGAATGTACAGGACACAGGGTGGTTTAAAATAAAATATAAAAGGATAATGTATGTATTTTTGTAGGGTTAACAGGGAAATTGGGGGAAAAAAACAAAAAAATATGTGAAAGCAACATAAAAACATAATTGCGTCGCAGCGAAAAAAACAAAAGCGCATTCATGCTGTTCATTTTTTTCTTATAAAATGACATATAACTATAAACACACAATGTACGTAACAAAAACACAGATGTTAGAGGCCGTGCATCGAATGACGAACATACACTTAAACATTAATGTACCATATCACTAGTTACAACAACGGGTTAACATTTATTAATAAGACCATGATTCTCATTCACATCGAAGTTAAATCAATTTTATTTAGGAAGCGAATTCGCGAGATTTCTATATTTTAATAGACAATATTACAGTTTATTAAACTATAACACACATCCTTTTCTGGGGATATAGACATGAAGGTATGGATTTAATAACCACAATTGAATTTGAATCATGATAGACATACGAGAATGATGGACTGACGAAATTAGTTATACCTGGTATTATTAGATTACTCTTAACCAAATACATTTTTACGTTAATTGTAATAATTTAGTATTTAGTGTATATAAATTATATATATAATATTCCAGAACAAAAGAGAAGGTGACCATTTTTTTAACTGAAAGCAATAATCATCTCTCTTTGTATAATCAGATAAACGTATGAAGTGGTTGCTACGTTTAACTGGTGACCCTTATGTGCTTTTAGGTATGGTTTTTAAATATTATAATAATAAAGGAATTAATAGAAAACTTGACTTCTTTGAAAGAGATAAATACGGAGGTTTTCTAAAGAATACAAATAACTCCAACTCCGAAGCGTCACTTTAGCCTTAATATTGCATTTAAATTGAACTATTGCAATTGACTCGAATTGACAAAATTGCAACCACCAATCATACATAATTATAGTTAATTGAGTTCTGTATTACCAGTATTCATACTACTTACTACGTTAGTAGGCAAATAAGTACGTGCCATAGCCGATTCATGTTAATACCTTTAACTCATTTGTCAGTGAATCACCCTCCGAGGAACAGCTAGACTACTTTACCAACTACAGATACTCACTGGAGAGGCGTGCAGGTTTGGCGGGCGTCTGTTTTGACGTCGAGGGTTCGGGCGGGGAGTCGACCGTCACGGCCACAGGTGTGGCAATGGGAGCAGGTTCGGGGGCGGGGGCAGGTTCCGGCTCTGCATGCGGATATTACAACTACGTGCTAGTTACGTCTACACACTACGTGCTTACGTACATGCAAGCGCAACGTTACGTTTTCACTACATGTCATGCTCGCGACTGTGTTACACTTGTACTTTTCAACTAAGGTACTATAAATAGCAACAATTTTCATTTTTTATATGGTTTAAAAACAAATTTATTGTACGTGTTCGTGTACGCAGTCGCGTGAATACATTAAACAAATAAACATGCTACAGAGACCGGCTATTATTTTTAATCAAATAAATTAAAGTTATTTCTAATAAAGAAGTCGACATTCCTGTTAAATAGTACACCCTACCTACAATTTAGTTTTCTTCCATACTGTTGTATAATATTCCCTTTGTAGAGTAAATAAAATATTATGTTTAAGCAAGTTAGTCCCCATGGAGTTACTTGAGCAATTGATGAGAAACCAAAACCCATTATAAAAGTGAATTTGTAAAAGATAATATAAATGAAATATATTATACATTTATAAAAATAAGCTATATAAAGAAGCAGATGCGTAATATATAGACAGCTATAGAAAGTGAAGCAAATAAGAACGTACAGATGAAATACCTACCTTGTTTGAAGGCAGCATCGGTTTGTACAAGAAATCAAAAAGCTCCGAACACGATAAAACATAGTATAGTTTACAGATGATACAAAGATTGCAGTCAAGGAGTGTAAATATGTACTAGTGACCTTACTAGAAGGGCGATTCGAAACAAATCTATTTTTTTAAATTATTATGAGGAATAATGTTGTTGATAGTTAGTTGTGTAATAGTTTTATGTATTTTAAAACACCTAATAAAAACAAACTTTATTTAAGATGTTTGGAACAAACGACATTACATATTGTTTGATCTATTTGAGTATCGTATTAAAATGTTGAACGAATCAGTCTACAATACAATATAAAACTAACACCAATGGTTAAAGGGGAAGCCAATGTTATTATGCTGGAATTAAGGTAGGTCGTCTAAAAAATAAGTTTATAGTAAATATTTTCGAATCACCGAACCAGTAGGCTATGACACACTCCTTGTTAGAATGAGAACAGATACAGTACAGACATGAGAGACAGTATCAAACCATCACCGTGATTAGCTTTATAACAACACGTTATAATGTGATACAAATAATTAATATGTACCTCGAAAATTATAGCGATGATGAACATAACGGGGCATAAAACAATGCGACAGTCATTAACTGCTAATCTAGATTATATTAAATGTTTTAAACCCCGTTTAAACGATTGATGATGTTTTGTACTTTCAATGATGATGAATTGGCAGAAAATAAACCATCACCTTGTAGAAACAGTAAGTGTAATATGTGAAGAATATTGAAATCGTGCAATAAAAGAAAATCGTGCTAAATACCCCCAACTACTGTAGCCTACAGAATAAACCTATAGGAACTAAAATTCCTTACGCACAAGAAAAGCTTTCAAGCTAAGAGATGAAACATTGTTATTAATCTAACTCCCCAGTGTTCTAACTATTCCGAGCGCAGTGTAATCCAACAGAATACAGAGTACACCCATTTTAAACTACCGTAGAAGCTCATGCCAACTGCCGGGTAAATGTTCACAACGGTATGTTTATAATAAGCGCTCTTATTACCTGGCTGGGAATGCGGTCGCTCTTGGGCCTTCTCAGCCGCTTTAGTGGATGTTCTCCGTACGACTACGCGTGTGCATGTGTGGACAACACATCGGTAAGTAACGGCCCTTTGTCACACGCGATACTCGATCGACTAACGAAACCGTTACTCGATTTCAACGATAAATCGATTTGGGAATTCTGATTTAGTTGGTCGATTGAATAAGCGGATAAAAAGGGGACAAATAAATTTACACATAAAGCGGCAAGCGATGCCGTAAGCCTTTTTGGCTGTAGTGCATTATGTGCTTTTTATATTTTTAATATTATGTTCTCAAGTAATCCTATGTATAAAAGTATTGACTTCTTTCTAAAATAGTGTTATATAATATAAATGCAATCTACTTTCACCGTAACCGGTGAATGTTAATGGAAGTTTCATAATAAAGATCTAAATAGTTCTTGTATATTGAACAAACAACGTTTTGTTCGACAGTGCAAGAAGAAGACATTACACATGCGTGCTTACATTGCAATCCGTGTTTTGAAGTGATGTTAATTTTTTATTAAAAATATAGTTTTCTCTGTGTTTTTGACTAACTAGCCGATTGTATCGTAAAACATCCTAGAATACAGTACAATTATTTGGTAAACAATATCGAATCCTATTAGATTTAGACAACACGTTATTGCTGTCAACAGCGAAAGGATTTGGTTCAGTTAATGTTGAAAAAACTATTGAACATAAGTATAACAGGAATCGAGAAGCAACACAATAATTATTATATAATAAGTTTCAAGAACTTTTTAAATAAAAATAAATATCACAAATTTATATTGATACTGGATTAAGTTATTTTTAAACACTTTTTAATAACCTTAACAAAACATTTTAATTTTATATACAGTATCTTGTAATACGACACAAGAGAGAATACGAAATAGACTAGAATACGGATCAAAACATTTCGGCTACGATTCGAATACGATTCAAAATCAACTTATGATGGGCAAGAATGTGTCACTGCTCGATTCCGTCAACCGTTCGTCACTCCTCGTTCGGTCGTTCGTTCGGTCCTCGCCGTTGACACGACGGACCGTGGCAGTACACGGTACGAAGAGCGTAGGTAGTAGAGCGAGGGCGGAAGGCGAGCGTACCTTGGGGCTGTGGCTGTTCCTTCTCGGCGTGCGCGGCGTCGATGGCGTCCTGCGCGGCTGCGGCGGCCGCTGCTGCCTCGGCCGCTTCACGCTCTCGCGCTTCGCGCTCCGCCGCCTCCGCAGCTTCTTGGCGACGCTTCTTCTCTTTCACTTCGAACTGAAATGTACATTCGACGGTCACTTTTAAATATCATAACATGTTTCATATATAATATACCTTATCTACGAAGGCTTCACAATAACGTTAGCGTGTAAAGCGTTGAGTGTACTTTTCGACTTTGCGTTGTGATCTGGTTGTGATATAGCAAACTGTGCAACTGCAACTAAACGCTGTCTAGCTGAATCGGTCGCCTAAATAATCTTTACAGAAGTCGATTATTAAAGCAGAATTTAGAGGAAAATGTTCCGCGTCATAACCAGGCTCCAACAACGACCATATCGTTCTTCACTGTGCACAATATTATATATTCTCACTATTGTAAATCAAATGTTTTAAATATCATTTAAGTAACATAATCCATACTAATACTATGAATCGAAAATAACTTTCTGTCTGTTACTCTTTCACGGCTAAGCCGCTAAACCGATTTGGATGTAATTTACAATGGAGAACCTTTGATTCTTAAGGAAGTGTATAGGCTACTTCGTAGTGTGATAACAAAAGACTTCTCTAGCCCGTGAAGCGCTCGTGTGCAATCATTACTCTAACGCCATAAAGTAAGCGAAGCGCCTTCCAATAAGCGCGCAGATTCATTAAGTGTCGAGGCTCTAACTACCCTGACCCTAACTCTAAACCATGCCCCGGTGATAGCCGACATACATATATTTATGAAGAATAAAAGTTCTTACTAAGTAAAACTTGTTAACTTACAAAGTAAAATTTGATTTGACAATCTTATTGACATATTATATTGAGTTAGTTCATTCCAAAGCTGAAGCAGATATTAGAAACAATAATCAATTGAAAAGAAAGTGATGAGCATGCATTAGAATTTGCCAGAACCATTATGGCTATTACACATTCGTAATTCAAAAAAGGATTTTTAACTTTTGTAGGAAGATAAAATTTTCCGGTTCTCATATATTACAAAGATAAATTGTATGTTATAAGCTGTTTAAGCTTAATAGTAAATAGAGGTGTTAGACTTTTGATAACGTTATATGTAACATTTGTTAGTATGACGTTGAGCGTTATTGAACAGGCACATACATAACACCAGACTACACACTTACACTATCCAAGTAATCATAGTACCATGCACCTTCAGGGAATAGGAGACTGCGGGTTTGAGTCAGTAGTAGGAGGGATGAATTTAGGGGCACCCTTTTGACCTCCTTACCTAAGTCATTGACAGCTTTAGAACTGCTAGTCAGACCAGGGAGAGATAATACTGCTACTTCGCCTCTTAAATCAGAATCCGAAAGTTTCACCTTTTTTGACCACTTCTTAAGCACGCGTTTAATACTATTACTTGATTTTAACGACGTACTACTCTTATGTTTCAGCAATGATACATTGGGATAAATATTTAAGTAAGAAAGACGTTCCCAGAGAATGAAATCTATACAAACTAATGACTCATCAGATGTCTCCGACTGGTCTGAATATTCAAAGAAAACTGAACTATATATATCAGGCGAGAAGGGAGATAAAGGCGGAGAGGTGGTCGGCGTGCTCGACTCTGATATTGTTGAGAGGCTATTGTTGTTCACAACTGACCAAAGACACGAGTCATTCTTTTTACCCTGTTCTTTTTCATAATTTAGAGTTAGTACTCTAGCTTTTACTTTATCAGGCAAAGGAAACTTATTGCTATCTATGATAATTTCTTCGACTATCTGGCTCACAGGTCGTTCGGTTTTATTAATGGTTAGTCTAAGTGGTGAATGTGAATGAGGTAAGGGTGCTGGTTCGTAGGTAAAGTCGGATTCATCACATTGGTCCCAAGGCTGTGCATTAGGCCATAATGAAGTCTCACGAAGTTCAAGCTAGTTGTGATAAGAAAAATAGTATTAAATATTAATAGAAATCAATACCCAAACAAGCAGTGCTATGAGGCTTAGTGCGAGTATACTTATTACATTACAAAATTGTAGAAACACTTTAGATTACAATATGTATGCTGTTTTGTATGATTTATAATTTAAGAGACGATATGGATTCTTCTGATTCTTAAAACTTATTTAAAAAGAAATTCTACATCTTTCAAATGATGTCACGCAAACAAACTGGTAATGAATATGGCAGTGAGTGATCAGATTGGTAGAGTTAAACTTTTATGTAACAACAATCGCTAAGTATAGTTATGTATAAATAAATAAATATTTTCGGACATTTTAACACACAACGCCATCTAGTCCCAAACTAAGCAGAGCTTGTACTATGGGTACTAGACAACTGATATTATTACATATATACGCATTTTTTTTTTTGTAAATACATACATTTTATACATAGAAAACACCCAAACTCCGAAACAAATATTTGCAGATCATACAAACATTTGGTCCGACCCAGGATTCGAACCCGAGACCTCATGGATAGCAGTCGCGTACGCTACCACTGCGCTACCGAGGCAGTTTAGTATGTATGTACAGAAAGTCATCTAAATCTTAGCATATTTTGCTCTTTAATAGTAAAATTAAGATACAAGTTAGTTTGAATACTGTAGAAGGTGTATATTTAAATAGAAAAAAAAACTTGATGGATATTTTTGAGTGAGATCTATAGTAGAAGTGTCATCATATCTTAAATTTTTTTTTTCGTGGGGACCAGTCGTGCTCACGCGCCCATATCCACTACTTAATATCAATTATTTCTTAAGGAGTTTGTTACAGCCTTATACAGTTTAAACAACGATATGCAACGTTATGTTACATTAGATACAACGTTATACTTACGGTGGTGAGCCGCTGCAGTGCCGAGAAACGATCCTCCTGAGCTGCAGCGGACTTCTCGAAGGCCTCGTGTTTTTTGATTAGGCTTTCCACCTCGTCGATGGTGTGTCCCAGCTCCTGGGACATGAGGTAGGGCTCCTGCGCGATCAGCCACGCCTCCGCCACGGCTGCGTCGCGGGCGAACTGGTATACTTCCAGAACTGGAATACAATGTTTCATTAGATCATTGCTATTGTGTATGAAAATTATAACAAGAAACTTGTTTAGATAGTTTTTTCTTTTTAACTCGACAAGTCAAAAGGAAAGGTATTGGTTAAAACAGTCTATATGATTGTAGATTTCACTGTAGCGCCTCAACTACTGACCCGATTTTAATGAATGCGGAGTCAATAGATTCGTAATAATGGTCCTAGTGACGTAGATTAGTTTATTAAACTTTTTTTGTTTTTTCTAAAGATAACTTCTACACTTGGAATAAGCCTTGGGTACTTCACAAACTTTCATATGACGGACACAGGTGATCACACAATGGTTGGCTCATATAGGGATAGACCATAATATAAAAAAGGATGGTGTGCTATCAGAAACGCATTTTACAATTGAAAAGTAAAAGAATTGGATTTGAGCCAAAAAATGGTATACTCACTAAGTTGTAGATTCTCCCAGCGTTCTTCCCACCGGCGCAACAAGGCATTGCGTTGGTTGGTGAGCTGCAGCAGCTTGTCCTTGATGTCGGCGGAGGCGTAGTGCTGCCGCGCCAGGAGCTCCCGCCCGAGGCTAATACACGCCGAGAAATTGTCCTCGCGGGTGTCGATTTCCGCCTTCAGAGATTGGTGGTTGTTCATCAGTAATTCTACACCGCTCACGTCACTGTTAAAGTTATTAAATGGTTAAATTAAAACTTGTAATCAAATATTTTGTATATTTTTATTTTTTTAGTGGCGCTCATAGCCCAGTTGCACTCGGTGATTAGAAACAATCATCGAGGGTAAGCAACGATGGCGCGGTCAGTACCTGGATGGGTGACCGCTGGTGGCATGTTACCATGAGCGTCTCCGTGATTCGGAGGTCACGTTAAGCAGTCGGTCCCGGTTGTTATCATACGATAACAGTCGTGAATCTTAGTTGGAGGCCTTCGGGCGGCTTAAAAACATCCAACGGCAAGATTTACGTAGCCACAACGTATTCTTGCCAGTCCCCAACCCGCACTTGGCCAGCGTGGGGACGAATGGCCTTAACCCTCTCCTGAGAGGAGACCCGAGCCCAGCAGTGGGACATTATGGGTTGTTGTTTGTTTTTTTTTATTTTTTTAAATACAGTACAACAGCCTGAAATATTCGGCTGCTCTAATTCATAGACCTTTCCTAGTAAGAAGGTTTTGATCTACTAGACCTTTTACACATTGGTTAGACGGGTTCACATAGGATTATTTGAATTTTTTTTTCTTCTTTTTGCAGTGCTCGCGTGTAATTTGCTCCCATAGTCACCCTCACGACACTCACGGGATGAAAAATAACACCCTCAAAGATTTCAAACACGGCAGTCTGATATCAAACTAGGTAAAGCCTGTGTTATGGTAACCAGACTGTCGATATACATACTTTTATTTTTAAAAAATTTTTTACACTCAGACACAGAACAAATGATCATATTCACAACACACAAAGATTTGCCCTGGTTGGGAATCGAACCCACGACTCTTGTTATATATATATGTAATACAGACAAGACACAAGTGAACAGGAGGACATATATTCGAGGTAAGTGTGTGTCAGTGTGTGTGTGCGTGTGCGTACCGCGGCTTCTCGCCGGTGTTCATCTGGCGCACGACGTCGTCCATCCAGAGCGTGAGCGTGCGCACTTGGTTGAGGAAGCGGTAGAGGTGGTCGGCGTCCTCCAGCTTGGTGGTCCGCGCCGAGCACGCCGCAGCCAGCGCCGCCCACGCCTCGCGCACCTCCGCCTCGCGCCGCGTGATCTCCGCCGCCTTCTCGCCCGCGTACATCGCGCCCAGGCGCTCGCACTCGCCGCGGATCGTCTCCACCTGCAAGCGGGACCGCGCTCACTGCCGGCTCTCACTGCTCGCTGGGCCGCCGTGAGAATGGCGTTCTGCTCATGCTTTCCACCGGGCAGAGAACTCATTTTGGCATCTCTTATAAATAAAAAACTTATCGACAGCTTTTAATATTCCAGCAATGAAAATATACCTCTCCTTCGAAAGGACTTTTTGGCCTAGTGTACCACATTAGCAAGTGTGTGAGTAGTATTTGGCTCTCAGGTCGTCCGGTTTTCGGTTGAGATAAAAGGTTCGTAAAGAAGTCTTTTTTTTTATATATATAAGCTGCCAAAATGACTCTGCCCTGCCTGATGGAAAGCATGAGCAGAATCCAAGAGTGGTGGTCACCATCCTCAATGCAAAAAGGAACAATGCAGCATGGTGACCCACACTATGGCGGCCTGGGG
>PKRV01001267.1:175037-425655 GCA_003709505.1 Hyphantria cunea
GGCGGCCTGGGGGGAAGGGGGATGGTGAGGGGGATAGGGGGCGCTGGATTGGGGTATGGGCCTCCGGTATCCTCACTCACTCGATGAAACACAGCGTAAGCGCTGTTTCACACCGGTTTTCTGTGAGGCCGTGGTATCACTCCGGACGATCCGGCCCATTCATGCCGAAGCGTGGCACCACGGTCCCAAGTCATTAGATATATAACAATCAGCGTCTATTCTGTGACATTAAATTATTTTTATATTTTTTAATTATTACATAATGTCAAAATCAGAATTAAAAACTGAAAATAATGAACAGAGTTATGTTATTATAAAAAGTGAAGCCAACATTTTCCGGATGTTTTTTACTCAGTTTTACATCAGACTGATTTGAAACACCTTCCTTATTATAAAAGACAACCAGTCAGCAAGTAAACGAGTATGAAGAGTGTACCTGCTGGTGAAGCGTGCTGAGGTCCTGCATGAAGTTGTGGTGCTTGCGCTGAAGGGCGCTGACGCTGATGGCGTCCCTGCCGAGCTCGTCGCTCACTCCGCGCGCCTTCTCGTTCACGCGCTGCAGCGTGTCCTTACAGTCGTGGAAGTACTTGTGGAGCTCGCGGGAGGCGGCCAACATCTACACAATCGGTATTCATTACTTTATTTTCTTTTTTTTCTTAAAAAGACAACTCCCGCATTAGGAATAAACATTCCTGTGTCGCGGGGATCTTTACAAACATACATGAAACGGACACAAAGTACACCCAGACTTAGAACAACAATTTATGGATCACACAAAGTATTGTCCCATGTAGGATTTGAACCCACAACACTTGGCGCAGTAGGAAGTGGCGTGGCTACCACTGAAACCACTAGGCCAACCGTGTAGTCTATTACTCAAAAGTCTTGCAAATAAACAACACATTAAATTACCTCCCGACTCTTGTATTTTAGTTCAAATTGTATATATAGTGGTCATTTCTTTTAGAAAATCGTTCTATTTATGATAAAATATTTCCAATTAACATATTCATTAGAACTGTCAAAAAAAATTCTAAATCGCCTTTTAATTTTATTACAATGCAATAATGGAATGAAAATGAATAATTTAAAAAAGTCAATATTTTTAATAAGAATTTGAAAAAAGTTCAGACGATTATAATAAAAATACGAAATGTTATTAAATAACTTTACTACCTATATTTTATTATTTTTGTTAAGCTTTCAATAATTTACTCACCTGTGTCCTAGTCTCGATAAGTTCGAGCAAGTCTTGCCAGGTTTCCTTAAGTCCCTCCTTCCACTGAGCGATAGTGGCATTGTCGGAGTGTCCCATAGCGATCATCTGGTCGGCGATACGTTCAGCGGTCGCCACACGCTCTGATCCAACAGCTTGTGTCTCTCGAGCGAATTCCTTGAAGCGCTCCCACAATAACTGCGATAATAAAGATATTCAAGATTAAATTTTATAAACAATATTTATTTATTTCGAATATATCATTGAGATTTTTTATTTATTGTACGTAAGTGTGGACGTTAGTACCCAGAGAAGATTTTGATTGAAACAGCAAACGAGATCTAATGTAATTTATTCACAAATCTGCTGGGTATATCGAAATTGAGGGACTCTCGTGAGACTGATGAGGGACTTTTTTGAAGATTACAACTACAGTGGACCTCCGGTAATCCGACAAACATTATGTAGGGCAGTGTCGGACTATCGAATTTGTCGGATTATAGAGCACTGCCTAAGACCGCTATCGTCCGGAATTTTTTACAAAAGAGTACCTTGTAATCCGACATATTACATATCCAATAATAAGAATCTATATGTTATATGTACATATGTACTTTGAAGTACAAATCATACTTAATTTATGTAAGTCGAATTTAGTAAATTAAATAACAATTGAAAGCTTACGTTTTATTAAGCATAAATGAACATACATATCTACCAAAATAATCAAGAATTATTAATCAAAATCATGTAGTGAAGTCATGTCGGATTACAGGGGGCGCCGGATTACACAGGGGCCAGATTATCGGGGGTCCACTGTATCCATAACGATTGTCAAAGATGTTCGTATAGTAACCGGTACCGATAGCTTTAAAATGTTTAGAATTATCGAAAGTAATCAAGTCAAAAAGCTAAATGTCAATCCAGTTTGTTTCTTAGAGCAGCTCTTAATACTGACCGTGACATGATCGTAGTCCTGCCCGAGCTCCTGTGAGCTGGCAACGAGTTCGCGCTCGGTGATCCATTGCTCCAGGTCGTCGACCTCGCGCGACAGCTGGAACAGTCGCAGCGCCTCGTCCAGCTTGGCGCGTCTCTCGCCCGCCAGGTCCTTCAGACCCGCGTATAACTTGTCCACTTGAGATTGCTTCACGGAGATCTGTTCGCTGTTGTACATAAAAAATATAAGCGATTCTTTAGATATGTTCTACTTCAACTTAGTTCTCAATCTTACAATACAGAGTACATCTTATAACTAATATAATAACCCTTAAATAGGTATACCTTACAATATATTTGCAAAAGAAGGGAGAATGGCAGATCCACTGGCAAAGTTGGAATGGTCATTAGATTTATGCCGTTTATTAAATAAATCATCCTAATTATTTTCATGTATTTATCATATTTTTAGAACTATGCTAAAAGTATTTTAATTTTGCTCAAAGTTGTAACAACTGCATTAAAAAAAAGAATTTCTACGTGTTCTAAACACGCCATGCTTAAAGACTACTTAGTCTCAAAACTAGATAGCGTCGTGTCAGATTGTGGAAAATATTTAACATTAATTTAAAATATAAATTACATGAAAAAAACTATAAAATATTTGAATCGATATTTATAAACGCAATTTTGTATAAATCTGGGAATTTAAAACGTAATGATAGCAGGCAAATAAATACCAAAACAATCCTTTCCATTAGATACGCAGATTAACATGCTATTATCCTTTAAAAGCATGTTAACTTATTTTATCTAATTATGTAAATTATCTTTCTTTGAAACTAGACAACCCTATACATTTAAGGATTTTCAATACAACCATATAAGTAAAGAAAACTTTATTGTAGTTATTAACGCTCACGTCCACGTACGAAGTAGACGGTAATCACGTCCTATAGATTTTGTTTGTATAATATATAGATAGATAGAAAACTCTTTATTTGCACACTATAATATTACAGTTAGAAGAGAGTACATAAAATGTTAGACAGAGTGTACAAAGGGCGGACTTATTGCCAAAAGCAATCTCTTCCAGGCAACCTTAGGATGGATCGAAATGTATAGGAGAGACAGTGGTAGTTGTCGGTGCAATGAGTTTTGAATTAATTATTTGCTAATGAATATAACGAACCACATACATATATACACATATATATACCCACATACACATACATACACATATATACCAAAATACATAACTAAAAAACGCATAAAAAAATAATAATAATAAATAAATAGAAATATTCTATGTGTCTTTTGTTAATATATATGTGTCTTTTGTTGATGTTCTATTTTTTTATAAACACTAACCTGAGCGGATGTTCTTCAGCAGTAAGATGTCTCACTGTCTCTCCAAGTTGTCGGATAGTGTGCGCGTAGTCGTCTACAGCCTGTTCCAAGATCTCATGTTTCTTCATTAGATTTTGTGCGGAGATCTCGTCTTTGCCGCGGTCTTCGACCATCATGTATAGCTCTTGTTCGCTCATCCACGCCTCGGCCTCGTTAGCATCAAATAGATACTGTTGCGCCTTCTCCCATTGAGACAGTTTGTTCTTGCGTTCTTCGATGGCATCTGTAAGAATTTATTCAAATTATAGTGTTTTTTTATAAATTTACTCGAAATCGAATGGTTTTAAACCAAGAGGTGTCAAAACTTGACCCTAGCAATTTAGTATCAATATTAACTACAGAAATGAATAACAAACCTTTCAATTCTCGCCATCTCGCCGTTAGTTCGTCGATAAGTTGTTTGAACTCGGGCGAGTCCTCGTGTTCCTCATCGATTAGTTTCTGTCCATTGGAGATGACAGTCAGGATTCTTGGCTCGTGGTTGTCAGTTTCAGTCTTCAAAGATTGATTCTTCTTTTGAAGCATTTGTACGTTGAACAGTGAGTTACCGTAGTCTGTGCTAGTAGCCAAAGGCATCTTCTCGTGAATCCATAATTTCTCATCCTCGACATCGCGGCGGAATTGGAAGGCTTCCTTCTTCTTAGCCAGATGTCGCTGTCGCACCAGCAAGGGAGCCTTCAACTGTTCGAACCTCTCCTCAACCTTTGATTTCTTTTCTTTGATCTCGTCCATTTTATCAGGTACAGTCTTCTGTAAGTATTCCGCCTGAGTCTCCAGTTCGGTGACTTGCTTGGCCTTGACCGCCATCTGCGTTTCAATCATCTGTTGTTTCTGCATGAGAATATTGACTGAAGCGAGGTCGGTTCCAGTATCAGTGTTTTCAATCTGCTTTTCGAGTTCGTTCATCCATGAATCGATGTCATCACAAGTCTGGTGAAGGAGAACTTCACGATTCGCATCGAACAGACGTTCACCCTTCTCCTTTGTGGTCGTTTGCAGATTCTCAAACTGATCTTGGAGTTCACTCATTTTCGGTGAGATAATTTGGAGGAACTCCGGCTTCTGTTTCATAAGTTCCTCAGCCGCGTTCTGTACGGCAAAAAGACGTTCCTTGTTCGCCGCGATTTCAGCTTCGAAAGCCTGGTGGCGGGTCCATTTCGAGTGGATAGTCTTTGCGGAGCGGTAAGTGTCATCCTGGGCAGTGACATTCTTTTCTTGAACCCATTCTCCAAGCTCGTCGCAGTCCTGAAGGAACTGGTGTAATTGGAGTTGATCTTGTAGTTTCTCCATCTGTTGGAGGGCCTTCTCTCTGTTGGTGTTGCGGCGAGAGTCGATGTTTTCAGCCTTGCGTTGAATTTTGTCCGCATCGAAGTGTCTTTCCTCGACCAGTCGGTTGGCGAATTGCACGACTGAGTTGATTTTGTCGTCGTTCGCTTCCATGGTGGTGAGGAAAGCCTCGTGTTCTTTGATAGCGTTTTCGGCTTGCTCCAAGTTGGTTGGTGGTTCGGTTTTCGCTAACCTGTGCATGAAGACAAATATTATTACTGCAAAATTAATTAGTTACTATTAGATGTAGCAGAACCACTATTGAAATACAACATAAAGTGTGAAGAGGCAGGATACATAAACAGTATATAGACGTACCTGTGTTCCTGGTGCGAAAGCAACACCTCGGCCTGGCTGGCGTCACGCTGCAATAGCTGCAGCTCGAGACTCTGCGTCAGGAGCTGTTGCCGGTTCTCCCACATCTGTTGCAGCTCAGCCCAACCTTCGCGTAGAGCCTTTAGGCGCTCGCGCAAGAACATGTATTGCGGATCGTCTTGTGTGGAAGGCTCCTAGAATATTTATAGTGTACACATAAATGATCACCATAGAATCATGGGCTGTGCCAGCTGATCGAAATATTAAGTAATTCAAAGGTATATAATGCGGAACACTTACTGCTGTGATCTTCTCTCCATACTCCATCATTTTGGCATACTCGTCCCTGTAATTGTCGATCTCTTCCTTGATAGTCTGGTGCTGAGACAAGAGTTTTTCGGCCTCCGCCAAGTTTGATGGAATGTCTGTAAATAAAAAAATCAATGTCATGTAAAATATGAATACTTTTTAAAATATTTATATTTATCTTTTAAATGATGGGACATGGGTATAGAGTGCTTTTAGTAACTTATATGCAGAGTATTTCATTCAATTACCTTCTGAAGCGACATCGGTCTGTGTCTTGGTGAGCCAAGCCTGGAAATGATCAACGGAGCGAAGGAACCTGTGCAAGTCACCGGCCTCCTCCAACTTGGCGTCGCGCTCTTTGAGCTGATGACAACAAACGAATATTAAGAGAAAAGGAATATATACTAAGATTTTAGAGTAGAACATAGACTTCACTGTCTTTTTATTAAGTTTTTTTTTGTATAATTTTAATTTGAAAAAATCGAGTTTCGTGTAGCTGGTAATGGCCAATGCTTCTATCAATTTAATTTCATTTCCGAATAAATTTAAATTGGATATAGAACTACCATATCAAAACATGTTATAATTACATATTAAAGTTTAATTATTTCTGATTGTCCCGTTTAAGATTTGAACCCACAACGTGGCGCAATATAAAGCGGCGTGGCGACCGCTGAAACCACTAAGTAAACCGTGCAGCCGTCGTAATGTAAAGGTGAGGTGCGTAACGAACCATCTGCGTGAGCTGGTCCCAGTTGTGCGTGATCTGCTGCACGCGCTCGCGGATGAGCTGCGCCTCCTCGGGGTGGTCGTCCTCGATGGCGCTGGCCTCGCTCTCCAGCGACGAGATGCGCGCCTGGATGGCCGCCAGGTCGCGCTCCATGCCCGACAGTCGGCGCTGGAGCGTCATCACGCCTGCGGAACATCACCACCACCACTTAATAAAGTTTCACCAGTTTTTGATAAAGCTTCAGATGTTTATCTGACATATACAGATAAAAGTTGCTGATATTTATACATGATTATCTGACATATTTTGAGACTTGTGAAATAGAAACCTATATCCATCTCACATATTAGTTCAAAATAGTCTATCGGGAACATTACCAGTAAGTGGTGAATACACTAGTAGAATCAAATAAAGTACTAAGGTCTTATTGTAATGAAGAAAATTTTATTTATTACTAAAAATTGTGGAAGAAAAAAGACGTATGTAAATAATACTGAACCACATAAAACATAAGACTTGTAGATTATTATGTTTTTTTTATTATTTATTTGCATATTAGCAAGATGAAATCTGACACAAACAATAAGAAAGAGAGGAGAGAGAAAAACTATATGAAGATCTATCAGATCTTATAGTCTACCTGTCATTGAAATTAAAACTTACGTAAACCTGATTCGTCAAAGCTTTAAGACGTTAGTTTTTTAATCTGTGACTAAAGGTGACTTAAATGGTAGTGTGGATTATAAAGACACGTACCATTGAGATCCATCTCCAGGTTGTCAGTCTGTTGTAAGATCCTCTTCTTGTCTTCGATCCAGGATACAGTCTCGCGACATTCGATGTGGAATGTCTGTACTCCCTGTGCGGACTTCAATTCCTCCTTCTTTGCTTCCGCCTACACAAAATAAATAAACTATAGATCTTGTATATAATTATACACATATTAAATTATCCTTTCTTATAATTATCTACTTCAATTTTCTGTTTGGTTCATTATACGAAATGGTGTACTGGGAACAATGTTTCTTTTTAAATTACAGGCTTAAGATGTTACCTTATCTCTGAGCGAACTCCAGGCACCATTGAGGGCGGCCTGTCTCTCCTGAATTTTAGCGGCCTGAGGGTGTTCCACGTGGATCAGCTGTCTCGCCAACTGGTTAACGACCGCCACACGAGACGCGTTCGCGTTCATTTCTTTGTCGAAACCATCGTATCTGAAATAAGATTTTCATAACATAGTGTCTTTGATTAAAAGCCTAAAGGTTTTCAACCACTCACAATAGCATTCTACAACATTCACACAACGTTATTCAATTCCAAACTAATCAGAGTTTGTACTGTGAGTATTAGACAACCGATATAAATACGTACATTGTCCATTTGTATAGTACATATCGGACATTTTCTCGTTTTTAACTCGGTATCTATCTATCTATAATATAGTATTCTTTTAAATTCGTATATATTATACATATAAAATTTATTTGGTCAGACTTCAACAGAACTCGAGTCCTGAGACTGTAGTCGCACACGCTACTACACAGTCACTGATAGCAAGTATATCAACTTTTAAAGTTTGCATGTAATAAATAATTAAATTATATACTTTCTCATGATTTTCGAAGAAAGTAATGTGAAAGAATATTATTTAATTGTTTTTGTATTGAATATTTTACTCGTAATATTGTTTTGTTAAATTTTTTGTACCTGTAATGGATATGTATATTATTTTTTGAAAAATCGTTATAGAGCGTGTCGTACGTGTTGTGTGTGTGTTGGTATACCTGTGCTTCATGATCTCGACGTCGTCGATATCCTTGGGCGGCAGCATGGTGTCGAGCATGCGGTCCTTCTCGGCGATCCACTGGTCGGCGGCGTCGGCCTCGGCCAGCAGCTTGAAGAGCGAGAGCGCGTCCAGCAGGCGCTGCTTGCGCAGGCGCGCCAGCTCGGCCAGCTCGCCGTGGCGCGCGTCGATGGCGCCCAGCCGTTCGCGCACCTCCGCGCTGCTCGCGTCCTCCGGTGACAGCTCCTGCGCCTGCTCGCGCACAAACAACAACCCATAACGTCCCACTGCTGGGCTCGGGTCTCCTCTCAGGAGAGGGTTAAGGCCATTCGTCCCCACGCTGGCCAAGTGCGGGTTGGGGACTGGCAAGAATACGTTGTGGCTACGTAAATCTTGCCGTTGGATGTTTTTAAGCCGCCCGAAGGCCTCCAACTAAGCTTCACGACTGTTATGATAACAACCGGGACCGACTGCTTAACGTGACCTCCGAATCACGGAGACGCTCATAGTAACATGCCACCAGCGGTCACCCATCCAGGTACTGACCGCGCCATCGTTGCTTACCCTCGATGATTGTTTCTAATCACCGAGTGCAACTGGGCTATGAGCGCCACAACACATTTATATATCGCCGTCATAACGTCTTACAAACCGAGCCGAGCGTGCAATAAGACCGCAGCACAGACGATAGAGATTCACGATCGGCCTAAGCTTTCGGCTTGTGACGCATCTATAAGGTACCAATAATAGGGGTTGAAGACTGTATTGTAAATAAATTCTGATGTCTCCTTTATTAAAACGAATACTAATAATAATTTTAATCAAATAAACAATGAAATGTATTGCTCAATAGAAATTCTTTTTAAGATGACTTATGAGTCGAGGCTAAGTTAGGAGCGTTACACAAGCAGTGCATCCGGCCACATCAAAACCAAGACTGCTTAGAAACGTTCTTCTATTAGTAGGGAGCTTAAAAAATAAAATTATGAATTAAATTATAAATTTGTATTTAGCACATATTTCATACAAAGTTATCGTTTTGACAGATGATAAAAAGTAACTAATTTGACTAAGGTGTCATCTACCTTATTGTTTATTGGTGCCTGCACCGGCGTATGACATGCAACACGTGCGCTTCATACGATTCCCTCACTCCTACTACGATATTTGTGCTCCTTATTAAAAGAAGGCCGTTTCTAAGCAGATATTTGTGCTCCTTATTAAAAGAAGGCCGTTTCTAAGCAGATATTTGTGCTCCTTATTAAAAGAAGGCCGTTTCTAAGCAGATATTTGTGCTCCTTATTAAAAGAAGGCCGTTTCTAAGCAGTCTTAACTTTGACGTGACTCGGTGCACTGCTTGTGTACCGCTCCTAACTTAGCCTTGACGCTTTCGACAATTTTTATCAGTTTTGGTCAATACCTTCGCTTTGTTGGTTGTATCTGATTACCCTGAACCATACATATACGCTTTTTATTAGTTTATTGCATACCTACGCTAATTACTCAATACAAATTTTGGCTAAAACAAATAGAACACTAGATAGAAAAGTACCTTTCATAAAATATTTAGTATGGTATTGCGAAATTTATTAAATATCAGTGTACCACCGTATCCACCGGGACACTGCAACCATTGAACAATTTGTAAATTCATTACACATTGAAGACACTATCTAGAATGGTTCCAAGTATCTCTTTTGTTTTGACATACTGCAGTTGTCGATCAATACTGACATGTCGCTGTTTCAAACTATTTTTTAGACATACAAACTTTTTTTTGCCTAGAATATACTTTCGTATGATATTTCGTGTTTCTAACTATACGTTAGAAATACAAATTATATAACTGACCTGTTGCTTGAGTTGCTGTATAACATTAGCATAGTTCTTAAGCTCATCGGTGACGTCCTTGTGTTTTTTCAACAAACTCTGCACTTGAGCTTCATCCACACCAGTGTCTTCGGATGAAACCAATCTATAGAACAACATTTTAATATTATCAAATCTCCATAGAAGTTTAGTAGTTACGTGTAAAAAAAAGTCATCATCCATGGGAGAGCCACACGTCGGCATGAATGGGCCGGCTCGACCGGAGTGATACCACGGCCTCACAGAAAACCGGTGTGGAACAGCGCTTACGCTGTGTTTCATCGAGTGAGTGAGGATACCGGAGGCCCATACCCCAATCCAACGCCCAGGCCGCCATAGTGTGGGTCACCATGCTGCATTGTTCTTTTTCGCATTGTGACCACCACTCTTGGATTCTGCTCATGCTTTCCATCAGGCAGGGCAGAGTCATTTTGGCAGCTTAAATAAAAAAAAAAAAAAAAAAAAAGTAAGTTATAATTTTAACTATAAATTCAAGTCATTTAACTATGACTAGGTACCGTAATGTGTCCAACATCCAGTTGTCAATGTCATCAGCATCAGCGAACAGTTGGTGGTATCGCACGGCCGCGTCCAGGCGGTTCTTGCGCAGAGACACCAAGTCCAGTAGATGGTTCCATTGGGACAGGATGTCACGAAGACGGTCCTGTTGTAAATAAACATAGCGATGGTTACATTTTATTTACATACAAGCTAAAATTTAAAAACTCCCTACCCAAGCACTTAATCGAATCAACAAACGCCAAAAATACCTAACATCTATTTGGGAAAGAGCTGATAATCTTACATTGCAGGACTGTTATTAACCAACGGGGGTTAATAAAAGGGCACCCTCACTCACTTAGAATATTTATGTCAGAAGAGTAGGTAATGTTTTCGGACATATGACACAACAGAATTTCATAATAAACAGTGCTTTAAACAACTGATATAAATACATTTAAACTTTTTTTTTGTAAATTTAATACATAAATATTATTCATAGAAACACCCAAACTTCGAAGCATATGCAGATGATACAATTGGTCACAAATCATCATCATCAGTCTATCGCAGTCCACTTCTGGACATAGGCCTCTCCAATTTCACGCCACTTAGTTCGATAATATTATTCATAGAAACACCCAAACTTCGAAGCATATGCAGATGATACAATTGGTCACAAATCATCATCATCAGTCTATCGCAGTCCACTTCTGGACATAGGCCTCTCCAATTTCACGCCACTTAGTTCGATCTATGGCTTCTCGCATCCAGCTCCTGCCAGCCGTCTTACGCAAATCATCGCTCCACCTGGCCGTGGACGTCCTACACAACGTTTGCCGAGACGCGGTCAGAAATAATTAAAATAATTAATTTAATTATATATTTATAAATTTTTTGCCAAAGAGAAACAAAAAAGTACAACTAAATGTAACTGAAAATACTTTTATTTTAGAAATTGAATATCTAAAACGTTTCGCTACGAAATGAAAGTAAAGTAAGTAATTACCTGTATCCTGTCAGCTCCAAAGTGTCCTTGTGAGATGAGCTCATCTCCTACCGCTGCCACGCTCATCAGTTGTACCTCGTGGGCGAGCACGTCCGCCTCCAGAGCCTTGTGCTTCGATATTAGTAGGTACACTGTAATAAACAAACAAATATAAGATATACGAATAAAGCTATGTACTAGATAGGGAATATAAAATAATTTTGAAAAAAGAAAGGGATGTTATGAGACATCTGGCAAATGAAAAACATTACATACACTATCGTGGCGACGCAAGGCATGATGACGCGTCGCCACTTGAGAGACAAAGTTTACTAACAAACACAAAATGATAATGACCTGTAGTAAGATCATGTCCAATGTCATCAACAGAGACGATCTGTTCCTTCTCCTTAATCCAGTTCTCTTCATCAGCCATATCCCAGTAGAACTGCCACAGCTTACGGCTGTCTTCGAGGCGCTTTCTGTTATGATAAATAAGAACATGTTATTGACATACATTTGCAACCAAAAGAAGTGCCAGAGGACAAATAAATTGCTTAGATTTAGCAAAAGTTTCTGTATAAAAGTAAAAAAAAAACATTTTCAAAAACTAATCAAAACAACTAAAGTGAACTGGAATTATAAAATAACAAAAATTTACTGGAAGAGGTTGCATTTAGTAACAATAAGAGCGCATTTGTAGTCTTAGCCTTCTCTTAGAGACCCATGGGATGGGTGGGAGTGGTGAAGTTTTAATCAAATAAATATAGAAATATACTGCTCAATTGAGTAGTCTAAAATAGTGAAGTATATACATTTAGTATATTTTTCATACAAAGTTATCGTTTAGACAGAAAATAAAGAGTAAATCAATTGACTAAAGTGCCATCTACCCTATTATCGGCGTGGTGGCGGATTGAAAATACAGAATATTACTAACATCCCTGTTATACTATTATACAAAGTATCATTACCGTCCCTTTAATATCGTATACCCCTATTCATCCTATCAGTCGTAAAAGACAACTAAAGGGTCAAACTACGCAGAACAGAATATCACTGCTAAGAGAAGCAAGACTTGAAACCAAACCATCCAGTTTGGCCAGCTTGCTATAATGGGCCAGAATCTCTTTTCTAAGGAGAGGGTTATTTCCAACAGTGAACTTTTGAAGACTGTTGATGATGATGATGATGAACACGGTGTAACTAAGAAGATATTTATCTACTTTGTTTTTCAAGAATACCCACCTCCTTTCAACTGCGAGGTGTACGAGTTCAGCATAAGCATTCTCGAGTTGTTGGATACGTTCAACTGTGATGGCAGGATCGCACGGGCGGTAACCGCCTTCCTCTTGTTCTAAGAATCGCTGCGATTGGCCGACTACCACCTGAGGAACAAACATATCATGTACACAATACTAAGTCATGTATAATTGTTAGTTAAGTTTACACTGTTTTTTATAACATAATTCAGAAGTTAATAAGGCAAAATGTAGTAACGCACCTTAACTCGCTCGCCAAGCACGTTAATATCAGCTTCAACCAGCGCGTGCTTCTGCAACAAATCCTCGACGCCCATCAGGTGTTTGCCGTAGTCATCTGTCAGAAGGCGCATCTTGATTTCTTCCATAGAATCCAGGATGTACAGCATCTCCTACAAAGGCAAGATATTATTTCATGAAAACAATGTTAAAATATAAACTTTACTAATTATGATTTCCAGTTTAATTTGCTGGGTAATGTTTAATATGTTTCTAATTTTCGAGGAATACGGATTCTGTTTTTAGAAGTGGGTTAGTAACATTATTTTAATGGGACAAGGAACATCTAGTCGCCAGTTCAAAGGAATGGGTAAAAGGAACTTCTTTAAGAGAGCAAAACGTGAGTGAACTTGGTAATAATCTAGTAGGTTACATTGATTTTATGAAAGTTAAAAGAAGAATATCTTTCTGTTTACCTGGAAGTTCTGTTGCAGTTGTAACGAAAGTTCAAGTCTAGCACGACGCGCCCGAAGCAATTCGAGAAGGTACGCCCATAAACGCAGAACGTTATCGCGACGGGCACACACACGCTCCATATCATGGTATCTGTTGATAGAATACATTTATAAAACATTTGCCCAAAAATAGGTTCATGGTACAAAGTAAAAAAGCTAACTTACCTCTCAGCCTGTAGTTCAGAGCATACCGCCACAACAGCCTGTACTCGTTCCTCGTAGGCGAAGATGTCAGTTTCAATTGCCTCGTGTTTCTTCGCCGCCGCCTCAACAGCAGCGAGGTCGAAGCCGAAGTTGTCCTGGCTGACAAGTCGCTGGTTCTCCGACAGCCAAGTCTCTCGCATTTGAGCTTTGCGGTTGAATCTGTAAAAAATAAAATAATAAGTGTAAAAGTGACTTCATAGTTTCGTGTTTTGACGAACCTAGAAGTTAAAGAGGTTTTTTACGTTTATATTACTTTAAAATATATGTAAGGATATAAAAATTCAGAGGAAAGTAAAGCATTACAAGTTTCGAGTTAGATTTTTCAAAAACTGAATATAAAAGCAATTTTATTATTGTTCTTACCTTGCAGCTAGTTGCTCAAGCTTCTCCTGTCTGATCAATTCTTCTCTGAGTGCAAGCTCCCTCTCATGCTCAGATTTTTCCAGCCTCTCCCACGCACGGTTGATGTCGTGGATCATCTTGCCTTCTCGAGGAGTGTACGGCTTCTGGTTAGCCGCTCGCATGCGTGACTGCAGCGTGAAGAGGAGCACTTCGAGATTGCCCTTCTCCACAAATCTTTAAAAATAATAAATGTATTTTTATAGTGGTCTAGTATCTAAGAGTTAACGTTAACATAGGCGTTTTTTTAATCATAAAAAAGATTATTCTGAATGTGATTTTGTTTGCAAAATAACAATCTTAACACTCCATCAATTTAGTAGCTTTGTTTTAATCTTAACTACACACAATAATGTTTTGTATCAATTATTAATCTATACTTACTTTGGTGGTTTTTCCACAGTACGGTAGTTGGAGAATTGTATTAGTTGTTGACGAACACCCTCTAGAGAATTCGCGAATGTTCTGTCACCTAGAGCCTCGATCGTTCGCTCGATCCATTGAAGCAGATCACTATAATATACATAAATAGATTTTAACGTCGGCGTATAGCTTATAATGTTCATATTTATTTAAAACAAAAGATTTCATTAGCAGTAACTTTAATATTGCAATAATATACCAAATAACAAAAACAGGCACTAGATCCTTGCTTACCTAGTGAGCGATTCATATTCTTGCATCATCTTTTCATTCTCCATGGCAATACCCACGACCTTTCCAATCCTCTTGCCTTGTACAGTCTCCTGCTTCATCTTGCTGAAGTAGTGGTAGTACGTTACCACATAAGTGATGATCGATTTCTCGTCGGGATGGTCAACAGCAATATCTACAAACGACAATATATGATAATAATATTTATTTAAGATCTTTTTGGATTGCATCAGAGAAAAGAAAGTTTATTTTCAACGACGAGTTTATAGTACATACCTTCAGCGTCTAAGAGTTTGGTAAGACCAAGCTTCTCCTCAGCAACATTGAAAGCGTTGTTCAAATTGTGCATTGGATTACTCCTATGTAGTTTTTCAAACTGAATCAGGTCAGGTCTATGCTTGTGGATGATGGCGTTGAATGCCAACCCATCACGCCAGGAAGTTGTGAAGTTACGGACATTGACATTGTTATAGCCAGCTGTCTTCATTTGACACCACAAAAGCAATGCATCCTTAGCGGATTTTGTCTCTTTGTTGTCTGTCTCTTCGATGGTGATGTCTTGGATCTAGAAACAATCAAGACAAACATTTCAGAAAGGCCCGACCGGTGAAACATCACAAGATATCTGAAGGTCAAGATGCTACAGTGAAACAATTGAATGCGAATAAGGACAATAGAACTGTGTTTGGCAAAATTGCAAGTATTCTCGTAACTTGTAATTAAATATAACCTGATTATATGATAGTGTACCTGGAATCGCAGGATGATAGTCCATATGAGACCAAGACTGAGTCTCGGATTGCCGTCGACGATGTCGTGGGAGCCCATGTTCTCCAAGTGCACGCGTTGCTCGCGCAGGAACTGCAGCGCTTTGTCCACGTTCTCCAAGCAATGGATACGCATCTTGCCTTTCGTTGGACGGGGCTGTACATACAAAAACAGCCTTCACTATCAAAACCCTTTATTAGGACACAAGTCGTTGTTTACAAAAGTAATTTCAGCCTGTTATACTACGCTGTTCAGACTGGTCTGAACGGGGATTTGATTAAGTTTTTATTCTCAGTGTAGTAGTGCAGTTGCAGTTAAAAACATTATTATTATTATTTTTATTCCTTTTGCCGTAGTGTCTATAAGTGTTCATTACGTTTACAACTTATGTTTCGTAAGTTCTATTTGGGTTCTATAATTCATGAATATCATAAAATAGGTAGACTATTAAAATACAGAAAAATATTATCTATCAAAATATAAGATTAAAAAGTCACAGCATTTTTTTAAGATGTTTTCAAATTGAATCGTTTTCTTATGTTCACCAATATTTATGCACCATTCTATTTGTGATCATAATCAGAGCTATAATTTATCGCGTGAAGAGAGATTATGATGAAAGATGATAGCCGTATGATATACCTACGTCACGACTGACGCAATACGACAAGAATCATGATAAAGAGAAACGTTCTGTGTTGAGTAATTCCCTCGTTTAAATGAAAGGCTTATGATTACCAATATCGATAAACACTACTAAAGAAAGTAAAAATAGTATAACGCTTCACTTCTCAAATTTTAAAATTCATTAGTCAACGATTAAAAATTCCTAAACCACTGGTTCGAAAGTTACGTTATCTGCGATGCATACCAGGTTGATGGTTTTGTCCATCATTGCAATAACCATTTACGTTTGTAAAAAAAAGGTTTTAACAAGATAACAAGATATTTACCTGACCGTTTATGAGACAGGCTTACAAGAGATCGGTTTAGTCAAATTATTTCATGCCGTATTTCTTTCAATTCTTATAAAATTTCTTTAGATATAAAGAAGTTCTTAGTCGTAAGGTTTCACGGTCAATATTAAATATTGTTGTTACCTTTATTTTTGTCTAGTAAACTTTCTGATATCCAAACCAGGGCACGGTGATATGGGTATATAGGGCATACTGAACCCATTATAAATGCATGGAGTTCCGTGAAGGTGGTTAGGCCCCGGCTTAACTATAAAACTAATATGAAGCCAAGTAAAATACTGTTAATCCTGCTTGTCTCACGGGAGTAACATATAATGTTGAGGTTAGTTTTGTTTTAATTATTTTAGGGAGACTTTTCTGCATTCGAATAAACTAGAATTCTGACTTTTAAATATTAAAATATTGTTGAATTTATAATAATCCTTCCACTTGGTTTCTACGTGGCTACAGTACTCCTATTTCAAATACATATATATAGGCTTCGAATTCGCCGTGGCTGTTTAAATTCCGGTTTAGCTGGTCGGAGCACAGCTATTGTTTACTTTTTATGTACTCTCGCGAAGTTTCCAAAGTCATTGGCATTACACTGTATCCTATGGAACTATCCTATACATATGATAAAATAAATTGAACAAAACAATTTATGTGTTATAATTGGTAGTATCCCTGAAACATTTTAATTTCGACCAATGTTAACTGAAAATCTTTCTTAAATCAAAGTCATCAATATTACGCTACAAGGAAAATCGAGGGATTCAGGTTTAAGCTATGTTGACATGCTGTATATTTGGTTATTCTTTTTACCGCGAATCTTTGATGCTTTTGCCGCGATGTGATCAAGAATAGTAGAAAGAAAAAGACAAACATATACCAGCAACCTACTCTGACTAAAACCTAGTTATAAAACGTAGTCTAGCTAAGCTATAAGTACATAAGTAGCTAAAGCAGTTTTACGATGTCGGTTCAGTTAGCTACTTTCTTTATAGGTGTTTTATAGTTGACGTCCATGGGAACGTATAATTGTAAAGGTTCTCCCTTTGGGTTATTAAACAGCATTCTATTTCAATAGCTATGTATGTGTATCTTTTTGCAATCCGTGTAAAAACATAGGCAGTTCGCTATCATAAAAAAATCAAAAGCGACGAAATTTGTCCATAACATGAAATTCGAGCTTGCAAATATATCATGTTTCGAGTCTCAATAGTTTTTAACTACATCTGCATACAAATTACTTTAAGGGTTTGATATATGCCTATATTTATTAGTTTACTTTAAATAGACAAGTTAGCGACGAAAAGTTTATCGTGAAATAATTCTTGGACACCACTTCTAAGTCTATAGGTCAGCCAATGCATGTGTCACTTTTCCCAGTTTTGAATATTTTTCTTCGAAATCGTGAGTTGATTTGGATAGAGGCAAGGAATTACATTGTAGCCTGTGTAATTGGAACGTACTACAGGAACTATTGTTCTATATAATTATGTAGATAAGGCATAGGAAATGTTGTTCTCTAGAACAACATTTCCTATACAGTAGTAGTTACTTTGTAAAATACTTAAGTACTCAAAATACCGATACTAAACCAACTGTTGATAAATTAAATAATTCTTGAAACGTTGTCATAAGCTTTATCTTTTTAGCAATAAATGGGTTCAGGAATATCTTTTCTATGTCATGTTTTACACTTAAATATATATTTACATACCAGTCTTTCTCCGGAGAGCACTTCGAGCAACTTGATGAGCTGTTTGCCATCTCGCATATCTACGTACAGGTCGCCGATACGGCACCCGACGCGAACCAAATGCGAATTCACCCATTTTTGAAAAGTTTTCTTTTGAACACTTTCTCGTTCGTCTGTTAAAACAAAAAAAAATAAGTAGTGAAAAATACATTGGAAGTTTAATAAAACAGGAAATCCTTTTTAATTCACGGAAAGAACTGTTAAAAACGGACCTGAGTCTGAAGTGAAGTAATAAACATAACAGATACTCATAAAAATAATGAGGAAAACTATAGTAATAAAATAAGGAATGTTAACACATTAACCGCCAGTGAGGGCAACCACGAAGCGGCGACCAGATAGGTGGCTTAGCAGTGGGAGTCTTCGGAGAGCCTGGCTGGCCCACCTCGCCGCCGGCTGACATCGTAATAACTTCAACTAGACAATACTGGAGTATTGTCTTCCAAGGTGTTCGGTTCAGAAAATAATATGTGTAATTCGAGATGCAGATCAAATGGCATTCACACGCTTTAGAGCGAAACAGACCTAGATGTGCAGGTTGATCTCCTGGACTTTTTCATAATAACATTTTAATCTAGAGAGACTATCCGAATTTCTAGTCTTTATATTTATACGTAGAGTGTATGACATCATTTATTACAGCGAAAAACTTTCTATAACATTGTTAGAATCAGATTTTTTTAAATATCATTAAGAAACATTATTAAACATATAAAAAATAAATGTGATGATGTCTAATATTTACAGAATATAATATTTAAATAATTTTGTCACAATAAAATATTGAGGAGGAAAATTCATGCAGCAAAAGCAGGTACATATTAGCAGTTTCATAGTGTTATGAAGTCACATTCCTAATTTTTTTTAACGCACTATTCTATTACACTAGTAGTATGTACATTATCTCATTCACTTAACACACACGTATTTTCAACACAATTCAAAATAAGAATAACAAGGGGCTTCACAACACACTACCAACCTCTGAGTTCGTTCACAACTTTGTCGTAATAAACTTCTAATCCGGGCACTTCTACATCGACTCCTTTTTTTATTAACTCGTAACCTTCTGTGGATGTCATGACGCGAACGCCGAGAGGCGACTGAACCGATAGCACCAGGCGAAAGACGGGAAGAATTAGAGCGACAAAATTCAACAGCCGCGGGACAAGGATATTCGATACCGTTGTGACAGATGTCGACAACTCTTGGGCAGGTTTTAATTATTACCACACACGATTACGCTAGTAACAATGGTTACACAGTCTGTAATCTACTAAAATTGAAAACACAGACCAATTTTGACTAAACATAACGCCTGGTTACCCGTGAAATGTGAATTGTGATTGGATACAGCAGAAGATTCGGTTGAAAAAACAGATAACAACGATAACGACATGAAATATCGAATAATAATAGATTTTGTAGACAGTTCATTTACAGGGCGTGCTAAAACTTATGTAATGTAAAATCATTTTGACCGATGGTTTATGACCCCGGTATTTTATGAGGAAAAATATATGTCGAGCTCAGTGCAAAGGATTGAGAAATCCCATTGGTCTATAAATAAATAAAATATAAGGCACAGTGATAATTTCCTATGTATAGTATATACTATGTATAGTAAACTAGTATCAAGGGATCGATGTTTTACCAACTCAACCTTTAAATTAGTTTGTTCTGACAATATTAATGCTAATTTCTTGATTTTAAAATTTTGATTAACGGCCGTATACTCTCCCATACTAAATTTATGCATTAACATACATATTTCTATTCGGTAATACTTTTAGCTAGCTTTAATTGAATTCATCCTTTAGAAAAGGGTCTTCTGAATTAACGTCGCTGCTCGGTGTATCTTTAGCAATACGAATTAAAGCAAAAATGCATGATAATATGATAAACATTCGCGGCAAACAATTGAAAAAAAAATTAACACACAGCTATTTATATCTACATTCCTTTTTTCGCTTTTCTTCTTCCAAAAATCATATTCATCTAAAAACAACATCAAATTGTCGGCTATATCCAAAGAGAGTACAAACAACCTAAAATGAAAACTTCCCCTTAAGGTAAAGAAAATAAGTTTTTTTTTAACACAACGATGTAGTGTAGGTACCGATCCACTTATTTGTATCGATATCGTATTACTCGAATGGAATCTTATCAATTGGACCGATAAGAAGTTGACATACATTCGTTCACGAACGCTCCTTAAGAATCATAAAACTATATTTGTTTGATGTGTGATTTTTATGAAAATTGTTTATAAAACAAATCAATTCAACATAAAATCTCTTAAATAATTGAATTAATTCCTACCGTTTCATTAGGATCCATCATTAATAGAAATTAAGTTATCTTAAGTAAAGGTTTGAAGGTCAAAAGTCTGTATATGCCCAGCCATTACTTTGTTCCACAGATTAGTTAATAATAGTAGTGTTAAAATAAGTTAGGAGAGATTCAAGCCTTAGAGAAGATTTTACAGTATGGTACATATTACAGAAATATTGAAATTATCAAGCAAGTAATGTCGAAAAAAGCTTCTTACAATAGTTGGTTACTACTGTATTATGATGCCTGTATGATTGATTATATTTTCATATTGAGTAAATCGGATTCTCACCTGCTAGCGCTTTAATACGCGATCGTTCGAATAGCCTCGAAGACGAATTGCCGCCATCGTACTCGAACTCGTCGATGATCTCCTGACCATGACCGATGGACGGGTCCCACCGGGACACCGATATGTCGGTCGTCATGGCGACCAACAACTACCTCACCACGCCACGCTCAACTATCTGAAATAAAAAAGTTATATTAAAATGCTATCAATACGATCTAAAGGCGATAGTCTGTATGACTATCGATTGCCAAAGTATCGTATATATCTTACGATATATGTATACGAAAAACTACTATTTTAAGAGATTAAATTTATTCATAATTTTTTTAAAACTGGTTATGGATAACTCTTAGTAAGTAAGCAAGAAGCAGCAAAGATGCTTTATTTGAATCTTTATGCTGAGAAACAAACAGTAAAAAGTGACAAATTTGAATTTAGTAAAAGGCTCTGAATTATTTCAATGATGCAATTTGTCGCTTGTGATATTTAATAATACGTGCGAATATATTGCAAAGTGCATGCATACTATTTCGTATGCCATTTGCAAAGGTGTCAACATATGTCTAGCACTTTGCCTACTAAGGATTTCTGTCATTTTAAGAAGCTATGCGTGAGATTTGAATGAACGCCAGGATAAAAGTAGTATTTGCCTGTGTTTTATTGTTTATCAGCTATGGTGAAAAATACCTACGTATTGAGAGAAACGATTTCTTCCCAAGCAACAGTTTAATCGATGACTAATTTGTCCATGCGCCAGGTACTAGCTGTACCTGCTTTGCAATAATTATGAACTTAATCATCACCACTTTGTAGTATATTCGTCATCATGATATCACAAGAACTAAAATAGATCTGGCTATTTATGCTCATTCATCAATAAATAATGTGGATCTATCACATTATTATATAAACACACTATAAAAAGTTTCACCTTGAAACTACTTCATTAAATTTCCAACCGTATAAAAAGTGTACACTTAGCTGATATCAACTGACTACAAGACCTTGAGAACTGAGATCGTTATTTAAACAAGATGACCGATTCGTGCTATTACATAACGTTATTTTAAAACGATTACTATTTATGGACTTATTTATTTGTATGCTCAAAAATCACTAATCACTAATAATATTTTATCATACGTCTAGTATTGAAGAATGTTACAATATTAATCAACAGATAATTAAAGATTAAATTACCTTGTATTCCACTTTCCAAATTTTTATTAATTTTGAAAAAAAAATCGACACATTCAAATTTAATTATTAAACACGAGATTTTTACAAAACTGCAGTGCAAAGTATGCAGTATCCTATAGAACATATTTTTGTTATTTCAAATGACATCATCATACTCGGCGGTCAACGATAAGATTAGATAACTGCTTTCAAGACTAAAAACCACGCCTAAAGCAAGTCGATGTTTCGTTTTGCTCGACCTAGAACATGATAAAGAGAAATACAAGTAAATGTACGTATGTATTATAAGAACTAAACGCTTCATCTGTATATAAGGTCGTAGAATATTCTTATGAGTTTAAAAAAGCTATCGGGTGCATGACATGTTATATACCCAGTAGATAAAAAAAGTATTTTCATTATTCAACACATTCCATTGGGATAAACGAGTTCTGGAATGGAGACCGCATTGCAGTAAACATTAGTTAATATGACTGACAAGAACTGGATCTAAATCAATCAAAGTTGCATGCTGTGGACTCCTATAGGCTGATGATGATTTACAGGAACACATTCCAAACTAAATACATTTTATGTCATTGGGCTGATTGGCACATGCTTAAGTTAGCAACATAGATAATGGGGACTGTTATGTACTTCCGTCATAGGCTTAATTAAAGATAATCTAATGATAATTCTCTCAGTGTTCTGCTAATATACCTAGAGATATTTCTTACACTATAACACTTCAGAAGTGCGAGGAATGTGCAAAACGGCGTGTTACGAAATTATGGCTGTTATGTGTAAACAGGATCAACAACGTTGAGGTTACGCAAGTAGCGTTTTGGCGTGACTCATTTCATTTCTTGCGAGGAATCCTCAACAATCCAACACACTTGTTTATCAATAGGGCCATTATATGCGTGCAATTTATGCTCATCGATGAATTATTACACACATTACAGTCATATTTCAATTGACCCTGGACAAATACGCAAATCAAGGCCACGTTGAACTTACTAACAAGAAAATAAGTGACACGTTAACAAATATTTAAACGGTTTCGCAACAGACACGGCTAAAACTAATTTCAGAATATTATTGAAGACGGTAAATTTTCTTATTTGGACTGTATTGTACAGTAGGCAAGTATTTATAACGAAACCTACTTCACATAATTTGACAAATCGAGCTACACGTTTTTTTATACTAAAATAGCAATTAAGAACATAAAGCCCGTTTAAAAATATTTAAGCAAATATAAACTCTTGATACTCGCAAGTCCAGGAGTGACATCAGCAAAAAACAACAGAAGATAGCAGTGGTAGTTTAGTTTAATCAAATGGGTCTAGATCGCCGTCCTACAAAAAACTAATTTTCATTCAATTTTAACTTCACATTTCCCGAAGTGTGACTTCAAAATTGTATTGCCCCTGGCTTTTCTTTTACTTTTAGGACAATAGCTAACTCAGGTTTTTATTACAATCTAAGGTGACAAAAAAATAACCATGAAATTTGATTGTCACTATATAATTGATAACCATAAAACGAGACATAGCTTGCAATTAAAAATTCCTTTACTGGTAAATCGGGTAAGTGACAGATAATGAGTACGATTTTGTTCACCAGCACGACCTCACATAAAAGGGCCGACGCTGACGAAGGTTTCACAACTGCCAACTGATTGAGTCATTTAACAATAGAAGTCTCATGTAGATTCACAACACAACACCCATAATGTCCCACTGCTGGGCTCAGGTCTCCTCTCAGGAGAGGGTTAAGGCCATACGTCCCCACGCTGGCCAAGTGCGGGTTGGGGACTGGCAAGAATACGTTGTGGCTACGTAAATCTTGCCGTTGGATGTTTTTAAGCCGCCCGAAGGCCTCCAACTAAGCTTCACGACTGTTATCGTATGATAACAACCGGGACCGACTGCTTAACGTGACCTCCGAATCACGGAGACGCTCATGGTAACTTGCCACCAGCGGTCACCCATCCAGGTATTGACCGCGCCATCGTTGCTTACCCTCGATGATTGTTTCTAATCACCGAGTGCAACTGGGCTATGATATGTAGATTATGTTCGCATAAATGCTTCCAGTTATGTTGTATGTCAAGATGATGTTATTATAATATGCCCACATCGATTAAGCGACAAATAATACTCGATACAATTCAGCGATTTTACCATCATAGCTCATAATTTAATACTTATCTATAAAATGAACAAGGATGATACTGTATTTTCGTGGGACAGAATAGTACACATTAAGCAGTTTGCTTACATGAACTATGTAGGGTTTCACAATGAAATTTATCTTTACTTTTAAAGAAATGAATAAATGTAGCTATTGGTATTTTTAATTTTATTTTAGAAAAAGTATCTAATAGTCATGAACACACAAGCAAGTGACCCGCAGACCGGTAGTCATGTAGTGAATTTGAGTACTGGCTATGCTTCATCTTTAACTTAAGAGTAAGGAGATGCTACATTGATTCCACAAAAATAAAAGTAAGAACATTTTTAATCCACACCACGTATTAAGGAATTAGAACGACTTTCTATTCAGTCATATTCTATTCGGTCTGTTTGCAAAGACCAGTTGTCATACATTTTTTATTATGCATAGAAGTTGGATAAGTAAACAAAAGGTAATATTTCACAAAACTTAGTAATAAAACCCACTAAAAATAAACAATGAAACTTATCTAATAATCTATCTCTATTGTGAAATTGTTAATGTTTTGGGGTCATGAAAAATAACAATATAGCGAATAAGTACTGGCATGTAATCCTTGCTGTAGTTTAGTTTAGTCACATCTACGTATATTCCAAACTAGACATAACAAGGAACAAGCATTAAAAACTTGTTAATTAACTGTTCAGAAAATGAGCTTTGCTCATTATTATTTCAAGTATGAAAAGGTAGTACTGTGAAGGGTAATGATGCCCTCTTTGTGAAAATTGAAACGAAAGCTTCAACGCTTTTGTACTTGAGTGTGCCGGGGCAAGTTGCCAGTTTCTTTAAACGCAGAGGGACCTACCACTTCGAGTTCAGAGAAACAGGGGCGTCCTGCAGTGATTCATTCTGTTTTTCATTTACAGCGGTGGTCATTGTCTGCCTAACTTCCTCTAACCTAATATT
This sequence comes from Hyphantria cunea, assembly GCA_003709505.1. Classification (NCBI taxonomy): domain Eukaryota; kingdom Metazoa; phylum Arthropoda; class Insecta; order Lepidoptera; family Erebidae; genus Hyphantria; species Hyphantria cunea. Next base: position 200,115 of record PKRV01001267.1, read on the forward strand.
CATTTGCTGCAAATAGTTGAACGAAGGTGTTGCCCAAGGAGCGCTGGAGCCCTCGTTCAGCAGTAGACGGCGTTTGATTGATTGAAACATATAGTTATCCTGAATATTAAATATATTGACGAAGGCTACATGGATTTTCAAAAAAGAAAATCTCATAGTATGATCCAGTTTGATTGTCATTTGATAGTTTTCAAATTTGAATAAAAACAATTATTCTGTCTAATATATATTGATATCTATTATCTGTTAACCGTAGGTAAACTCTGCTGCAGCCTATTCGGGGTGACTCAACCGAATTGATGATAATTAACGGCCTTACAGAAAACCTATGCTAAGCAATTCTATCATTCTTTTTCTAAGAGAAGAGAGGTAATCGGAGCTCTTATTCCTCTCTCTAACACGGGCTGGTAATGTGTAGACAGTTAGCTCCATGAATATTACGTAGTTTAGATATACATTTACAAAACGACACGGTGTAAAATACATCTGAGATTGCAATTGAACAAGCTAAACCGAATGTAAAATACATCGTCAATATCTCATAAAATTTAAAAAACGAAGAAATCTTTCTTCGTAAACACAAAATATTTTGTATAGAAATTACATTGTACATACATAAATCACTAACAAAGTTTACAGTTACACAAATAGCTATACTGAGAAGTCATTACTATACAGTAGGCACCTCTATTGGGTACAGAGGGTCTCGCACTTTCCATCACGTAGCCAATGTGTCACAAGAATCATATTTACATAATTAATGTTCTATTTATAATCAGTAAGTCACGAGACGCTATTTACCTACACATAGTGGTATATTAATAACGATTATATGCAAATGTGTCAAAGCAATACGACATGTATCTGTATGTTATAACGTTAAGATAATTATCTATATGCACGAAAAAATATGGAAATAGGTACTTAATGTTTATATAAAATATTACCTATAGTCTGCAGCTTCTGAAGTGTTTCTAATTTTCAAAATGTCGAACGTATTTTATTACCTTCTTATTTATCTTTATTGTACACACATAAATAGCGCGAACAACAGAGTTATAATACACATTTTACCCCCAGAATGGTTGAGTTTCCAAAAATCATCACCATCACCAAAACTTCAAGTTTATAGTCGCAGCCCTTTAGGTTGGGCGTTGTATCAATCAGTCAGTGAGTTAGTAACTTGATAATAAATAGAGGTTTTTTAAGCAATATCTATTACAATTTAAGGAGTATTACCTCGATGAAAACAGTTGCTTTACGCTACACGTGTGATTGACGAGTTAAATGATTCCTTAACTCTTGTAAACAAGTGAAGTAGACAAAATGAAAGGGTTATAATGAGTTACGGTCGAAATACGACCATCAGTATACTGATCCCCACATTTACACAAATATTTTATACTTTCCTAGTAAAAATGAACGCAGATATGTGATAAATTGATGCAATTACTAATCAATGTTTTACAGATGGTCATGCTTGATTGACGCACGACCGTAATTGAATTCTTTAAAGATGAAAGGCAGAGCAACACTACTTTATGGCAGAGGAATCAAATTCGAAGGCAAGTGTTAAAATTGTAACTAAGAAAGCGATAGGTATAATAAACAGAATGGTAAAACATTTTGGGGTCAATTTCACCACTTACTGATAAAGCTCCTCATAGACTAATGTCAACTTATTTGTAAAATTACTACGGATTTCTATTCAACAAGTCTTGAATAAAGACACGAAATGTCTGGTTTACAAGTATTTATCACTAATTGTGAAATCTGTGAAATAGTGTTATATGTCAGATTACTGGAACTGACTTGATTAAAATTTAAACTGGTGAAACTGGTCCTTTTAATGAGTGGAAGCGGACTAGTCATAAGAATAAAACAGGATAATATAACTAACACTTGACAAAAAGATAATTTTAAAGGTTTGTAGATAAAAGGGATGTTGTTTGTTAACCATATAAACCTAGTATGTCAATCTAGTGGCATGTGTAAAAACAGATAGCTTCATAAAATACTTTATAGCCTTTTGACCACATTAATCAATGTTCCCAAAGACTTCATTCGACTTATCCAACACAGTAACTTGATTTTTACTTTAATCAAAAAATAAATTGTCCAAGAAAGTATAATATGGTCCGAGGTTACTTATGTCGTATATTTACATCAATTTGCGTAAACGACGATTTAAATTGATTCGTTGTTGTGGCAGTCTGTTACTGTTACCCCTTTATTTTGAATTGCAAACTATGTGACTAATTTCATTTTGAGCCTTGAAATATGCAAACTTGAAACAAACAAATGAGATTTTCTAACATTAAGGTAGTCAAAGCAGCAGTGAATATAATGGTGTTAAGAAAAAGATATAAGAAAACTACCAACTCATACATGAGGTTGAATGACTTGTGAATGATTAATACATAAATCTTTCACAGACTTATTATAGAAAATACCTATACAATTTATGCATAGCTACAGAACTTTGTCCGCATTATTACATAAAGGTTGGTTAAACGCTGCTGGCACAGATCAAAGAGGTAACTAAAGTCGAACAAAAGCAAGTGTAACGGATAGGCAAGTCGTGCGGCCGTTGACCCCGGTTAGTAGACATGGCGGCGATACACCATAGCCCGGTAATGCTTTGCTGTTGTGCTTCAAGGTGTACTGCAGCGACAGAGATAACAATGAATAATTATTGCCTATCAAAAAACCATTTCACAGTAGTTAATATTAGACAGTGTAATAGTCTCACAGTTTGATGCGAAGATTGAATCATAACAAAAAATATTACACTACCTTTTTAAAAGAAGTTAAACACTCTTATACTTTGCAAAGGTTTGGCTAGAAATAAACAATGTCATCGATTAATTAACTTAGGTATTTACAATATTACTAAATTATTTCTAGATTTTAATCTTTATGTTGTGAAGCAATCACGTTGGACACAATTTCTCGTTTCATTATTTTTACGAACAATCAATCTCTATACATTGATCGTTAATAGCGTTGATATGAGCCCCTTCGCTATTTGGACGCATGATATAAGGCGTGGTCTGTTTCCTTGAACTCAAATAACACACCCAAAGCTATAATGTTCTAATATATATAGCTATACAAGTGAGATTCGTTCATGGCAACGAACGAAATTACTTCTGAACACAGAACTCAGTCCTCAAAGGCACGAGTAATTTTCTTTCTTGAAGATTGAATTACAAGTACGACTTTGAAAGGGTGGTTCTGTAACTGACTGCAAGACATTGAATTTTATGGTATTGAAATAATTCGTGTCTATTGCGGTATTTATTAAATATAGTAACGGCGTGACTTATTTGACGATATTATTGTAACATAGTTGCATTATTAGATAAAGATGATCGTTTATAAAGTAACCGTGGGTTTTTAACTTTATTGTTTATTAAGTACTTTGTCCTACCACTTACAGCTTCAATTACAATGACTGAAAATAGGAAAATGCCTTAAATAACTTATGATACAAGATCAATATTGCACTAGATCCAAGTAGTACCAAAATTTCACTATTTGAGTCATTTTCAGCAGGATTTATGAATACAAAGCCTTACCGTGTGCACCCTAAATACACAGTAAAATTTTTAGAGCTCCATTTGTTGTAATTTATACTTGTAAAACACATTTAAATTTTTGGATTGTTAAACAAAGCTTACTAAAAAACAGTAGAACAGTCGGGTATAGGTGATTTAAGGATTCTGTCATGTTCGTTTGACTGCCTCGGTACGCGACAGCTGTCCATGAGGTCTCGGGTTCGAATACTGGGTCGGACCAAATGTTTGTATGATCTGCAAATATTTGTTTGGAGTTTGGGTGTTTTCTATGTATAATATGTATGTATTTACAAAAAAAAAGTATATATATGTAATAATATCAGTTGTCTAGTACCCATAGTACAAGCTCTGCTTAGTTTGGGACTAGATGGCGTGGTGTGTTAAAAAAATGACCGAAAATATTTATTTATTTATTATATTTATTCGTTCTTCTGAGTTATATTTTATTATATATACACTGTTGCGACGTAGTGAGACGGTAGCATATTTGCAGAGTGCTGGAATCGACTACTCACACTCCGTTGGTATCCATCCAGCCCTCCCCTCGATGTTTACCGCGTCTAGTAAATGACTAGCCGACACGCTATCTGCAACGCGAGTGTACACGAGAACGAGTGCCACGCCGTCATACATTCATAAGTGGATAGACCGCTTTAGGCGGCGGATATCCTAATTCCTGTGTCAGATTGAAACAGCATGCCAAAATGCCTCATTAAATTGCGATTTTCCTTTGAAGATAGTGCGTCTAAACACAGAAAAAAAAAAAAGTATCTTCACAAATAGGAATTGTTTTCTATTCAATTAGAAAATAATCAAGTTATACCTTCATATTTTTCATGCACTACAGTATTTTTATCCTGGAGTTCATATAACAAAAAATCTATTTAAAGTTTTAATTGGGCTCGTCCTTCAACAAGAATAAAGAACGGCTATTGTCGATAATGCTTGTCGTCAAAATGAACAGTTGATATCATGCAGCAAGTCATGTAGAAAAAAATAGTAATATTGCGATTCGTATTTCACCTGTATTTCCTTAAAATTAGCGCATGATAACGATAATGTAATTCCAAAAATGTTTATTCAAATGAGTCCAACAGACGTAATGTAAATAGACAACCCATACACATAAAGTATAGCGATAAATCTTATGTACTTATGAGTATAGTCGTCATTAAATGTTTAAGATTTAAATTTGCTCACATAACTCAATTGCTGAGGATTATATCCGTGAAAGATTTGCTATTACCAAGTAGAAAAAAATACGACTTCTACTGTTTCCCTCAACAAAATTTATTATTGAATGCATTCGTATGCTTCCCCAACCTGTTATTGATTAACTTATTTAATGACCATATTACTCAAGTCAGAGTGTACCCAAGGTCACACGACGATAACGTTATTATTATTACAGAACTGGTGACCACGTAAGTTATTTTGCAATTAATATGGTATTACATAAAATTCAATACAAGTACCAATCAGTACCGTTATTGCATTAGTGACTCGATGGTTAGTACAAATCCTGATCACATTTTTAGTTGAACGTTGTATAAGCGTAGAAAAAAATACATAAAAATAAAATATAACAGTGCGGATTTAATATCTATAAATTCCTCTGTGAAACCCATTAAAACAGACAGAATATTTGATCACAAGACAATATAATAGTATCCGTTAAAATGTTGAATAACCGCAACGAATTAAAAGTTCAGCGAAAACAATAACAAACACCAATAAAGTAAAAGTTAGATTAACATAATAACAACCTTTTACTTTTTACTCATACAGTAAAAATCTCCCGAACGCAAAATGTTATAAAAATATAGTAAGTAGCTTAATATATTTTACGCTTGAGCTCCTCGGTGAGTTAGATGATGTTCAAAATGTTGAAACAGACGCGGATTGACTTGTTCTTTAAATCATTTTCTAAAAAGGTAACCGTAGTCTGAGTATGAATATTTGTAATTACTGCTGTTCGAAATCGAATCGAAATCGCTCGATTATGGGTTATTAAGACCCATTTCTGTTTGAAAACGCTAGTGTAAAAATAAGAATCGCTGTAAACTGTACTTCTTGGGAAGCCCTATAATATTTTATATAAATTATTACGTAATTAAAAGTAAAGAACCTATTGAGAATATAATATGAATCGAATAGGACTCGGAACAACGCGTGTACATTATTTGTAATTATGTGCATTTATTTACATTTCCCGTTCCACAACCGCAGGAAGTGGTGCGATTTCTATCATTTCCATCCCTTTCACAGTTACGCATTTTTTTGTTACGACGCTCTTATTTCCAAAGCGATAAAGTTCATATTTCTATTAATGTCAGATAACTGTACATTTTGAAGTACGGATGTATTTACGGTCCGTCACATTCAAACCAGGCATCCCGTACACTTGCTGCTTTGTACCGCATTTCTAATCAGTCACGTGATTTTTTCATTAAATTAAAATAGGCTTACTTTTTTTTTCAAACATTCAAATAATAAAAAATATACATTTATTGAAGCTATTTTGAAGTAATGGTGCAGAATAGAAAATGAAAGTAAACATTACATGACATGGTAATTTTATTAACATAGAAACAATAATCAAAGGAACACGATTTTAACTTATATTACACCCGTAGGTATTTAATGAATAACCTTAATTATATTGTGAAAACTTTCTGAAGTATAAAAATACTTAAATACCTTAATAATACTTAATATACTTAAAATGTATTCTTAAATAAACAGATGACGAACTAAAATCTGCAATGGCACGATTTCCAGCTTCCGATGTGTTCTGACATCACACAACGGATTCTAAATTTAGAGCCATTAACACAGCAAAAGTGTTCTCAAAATGAATTCAACTATTCGCCGATTCATGAGTTCAGTCAGGGAAAATTTGATTTGGCCCAATTTTTGAAGATTTAGTCATGCCACTAAAAGCTATGTCGATCAGTGTTTGCTTCAAAATCACGAAGTTTTGCACCGATTGAGTTCAAATTTTGAAACGATATACAAATCGTTGCAAAAATTTTTTATGCTTATATTTCACGTCACTTTTGTCCTTAATTTGTCATCGCTGCAACGACATGTGCCAATGCGAAATGTGGCAGTGTACAGCTATCCTAAATAAATTAATTAAATAGGTTGATTAGTTTGACATTTTTGCTATATACCTACTAGCAGGTGATGTCTAGATTGTATATGACCTGAAACTAGTAGGACGGACAGAACAGCTAACTGGTACTTCCCATGCTGGTAGCGTTGCGCGGACGAATCCATTAACCCAAATATAGAACCGCGCCCGAACTGTGTCGCGTGAATTAAGCTGACAAGTCAGACAACTGTATCAAATAATGAAGTATTTTCTATTAATTATTTTTATTACATAATCAAAATGGCACTTACTTGCCTATTAATTAACTCCTAGAAATATTTTTACAGTACTTCCACTTGTTAGCAGTTACTAGTTAAGTTGTTTCCTAGCCTTACATTTTAACACCAAATTAGACTGCTATGGGAGAAGGAGCTAAATTTATAAACCCAGCAGTAGTTTCTATCATTTTTCAAAGCGTTTTACACAGGAGTTAATTTTGAACACACAAAGCGTAAACTCTGTTGCCCATCCATGACCTCACGGCTAATTAGGTGTCGTAATCAAACGTCCCTCATGGAAAAGCATTCCCCCTCTGAAGCGAACCACAACCGCCTGTTATAAATAATAAACAAAACCACCGCTGACACGAAACATGACTACGCGGCAGAAACAAAAGGATATCCGGTCTACTTACTACCTGTGTTAAAATAGAGAAATTCGTAATTGTTCTGATTCAGTCGTTGCTAATTTTACTTGCTGATGAAATGAGAAAGAGACTAACAATAAATAATCACACATTTCAACATATAATGGTAGTAATGAAATAACATTAGAACACGAATCACTCTCGATGGTTCGTGCCCTTCTGAACAGAGTGTCATATATTCTAAAAGATTTAGCTAACTAGCTTTTTATTGATCCGCGGAATTAGAAGTCAGATTGTCACTTACACCTGGCCCCCTAGATAAATAAGCAAAAAAACATCGTTAACGCCTAAATTCTTATTCTCGTGTGTTATTAGCGTTAATGATTGGAGAAAGAAAAACGCTTGCAACTTGGCTATGGGGGGAGGGGTGATTATTTTATAATTATATCCCTGAAATTGAAAGAGTATACTATTGAACTTAATAATCTATAATACTATACTTTCAAAATTGATGGAAATTTAAAAAAAAGATTACTATTTCATTACTCACATGAAACGCCTAAAGACCCGAATAAACTAATTGAAATCAAATTTCATGCAAAATTGACATTGAAAAATATTTTTAGTAATGAAAGTGTCGAAATTATTGTTACTAGTGTAACTTGACAACTTACACTTCAATTTTGGGACAACCCCATGCAACCGTTGTCATCCACCCATGAAGGGGGTGGGTGGCAGTATGCCCAACGTCACTGACCGGACACTGGGTTTGGTATACTGACATGTACATACATATATTTATAGACCGCGTGAAGAAACTTTGCATTTTCGAGGTCAATGATTTCAGAGTTATTCCCGTTCACAGTGTTTATGTCTATACTGGTGATGATATTGGTGGTATTTTAGTGATTCCATCGAATATAAACATCAGCAAAAGGCCTGCCCGGGCCAGTGTTATTGAGAGCCCAATTTTACAATTTAAAATCATAAGCTTTGAGATCGTTAAAGCAAGATTATTGCCACCATGTGTAACCATCATGCTCATCGTGACGTGTGGGATCTCTTATTTCACAAGACGATAGAGTCAATGAGTGACGCGTAGGAGTTGACACTAAACTTTGTAGAATAGGATGCGGCTCATTTGTTGGGGTGTATTAGACCAATGTCATTTAAAGTGTCGCTGTACTAACCTGATTTTGTTTGTCATCTCTTCTACAGAATATTTCCCTTCGAAAAGCTTGCTTTAAAAGCTTACAATTATAAAGTTGGGTTTTATTGCTAGAGCTTCTGTGTATAAAATAACATTACACGACATCTGGTGAAGCGTGGCGGTATTGATCATGAAGGTGAGTAAAGTGACAAAGCTACTTTATAAATAAGTAGTAATTGACAGAAATTCGTATTGTTTCATCGGAAAATCCTAAAAGCATTGACGTAGGTCCGACATGAATACCAATATATGAACCTATGTTTTAAATAAACATACTTGCGTGATCGGAATACACAGTCATGCAAAGCGAATCATCTTAGTGAATTTTTACGGTCGAAATAGCCATATTATATCTAGACGTTGTTACAAGTATCGTTGGCAATGAAACAGTTCTCTAAAAAACTTTTCATAGATTTGTAAGTGTTAAGATTCGCGGTTCAATTTAACATACAATCATACACAGATATGGTATGACATAAGCATGGTGACGTCACCGGGCGTCGGCAACTGCGGCGAAGGCCAAACTCGTTGTTTGTGTGCGACCGACCGGTTTAACAGCAATACATGCACTGCACGCCACCAGCCTCTACGAAGGTAAAACTCGCGTTATGTCTACACAATACAAATCAACCATGAGAAAACGGTTAAGCAACAAGTTTGAAAATACATTCAAATAATTACTTGACCGACTTCGAAGTGTGTTAATCTTCGAACTGTAGAACAATTTTCTCAAGCGTTTGCTTCATCGTTTTTTTTCTCTACAGGCGGCGCACTGTGCAGTTGCCACGCCTACATGCAAGGTTTGTTTCGATGGAGCGATGACGCTATCGCCTATTTAGGTCAATATAACTCAGAGCGACCATAAAAATTATACACACACTAAAGTCAACCACTTGGTTTATCATCTTACGACAAAAATTGTGGTATTGAGACAAGATATATAATCAACTAAGACATCATAACGTGCTTTAACAATGCATTCTCCGTTAGTACATTCAAGGAAAAGTGTGACGAAATGGTATGAAATAAACAAACGATATTTAAGCTCCCTGTAAACACATATTTTGATACATTGCCAAAATATTATTATATATACGAAATGTTTATAGCCGATACAAAGTTTCAATTTAGCAAAATAAAAAAAGAAGAGGCGTCGGCCATGTCAAATCAATATTAATTCTTCAAATGGACGCGGGCGCTTTATCGTAATACAAACATACAATCATACCAGTATTAAGTTACAAGTAATACTATCATCTAATACAATCATGCTTGTAACATGTTGCTACAAATGGAATAAACTTTTGCAATTAGTTTTAATAAACAGTGAAATGAATATAACTTTAAAAACACCAAACCTGACATGCTTTTAACATCAAATCGGCATTCCTTTCACACTATTAGTATGATGAAGAAACAGATGGCAAGCTAAGCTTTTTGTTGTAATGTCAGCTTTAGGGTATGATTATAATTGCTACTTTACATAATCATATCCTTGGGTTGAAACCAATAAAACTTATTGGCGCGCCTAAGAATAAAACCATAGTTTTCTAGTTTTATCACAACCTGCAAAAAAACGTGCTTTATATATATATATATATATATTATATTAGTTTCAATAAATACAAATATACCCTATATACAATACGGTAAAAAACCTATATTTATAAATACAAACAACGGAACTAAACATACATTCTCAGCAAAGAAAATAGGTAACCATTGTACAATGGCCGTTCCTGTTAATATCGCATTACGAATTATTCACCACCCATGATTTTGCAATGAAATTCTTTATGCAAATGCTATAGCTCTCTTCATAATACGCTAGCAAAAGAAAAATCTGCCTTTGAGGGGCAAATTGTCTATATTTAGCAAAGAGCGCCTAAAATAAAAAATCGTTGAGAGAGCATTATGATGGTATTTTACGAACTTTGTGGCAAAGTATTTGTGTCAAAGTACCGCTACACTTTGTAGTGATAAAATCTCTTGATACCCTCATTGCTGACAGAAAATATAAATGTAAGACATCGACTTGTTTCGATTTATATTGTTTTACAGATTAATCTTGACGCAGACGCAATCAAGAATCACATGTAATTTGACATTGACTAATCCAATATTTTGAACACTGTATTTTTATGCTAAACATAACTTCATGTTTAGAAGTTATCAAATGATTAAACTTTTAAATCGAGGGGATCATTTAGACACATAGTAGTAAAATATTCGAAATCGTATTTTTTTAGTAGAACTTTACATGGCGAGCCAAGCGATACCATTATTGCTTACAATTTTTAGCCAGCCATAATACAATATATTTTGCTTTTTTAAGCAAAGTATCGGCATAAATGATTTGTATAATAATATAAAATGACTTTTAATTCACAGAATTTTTACGTGTTACTAAAGTATTATCAAAACCGCAGATGGCGCCGGACCATTTGTGTGACATCACGATAGCTATAATTATTTTACAAAACTCAAAAGTAGTTAGAGCCAATTTCGTCATCAGCAAGTGTTGAATTTAGCACTTAATTTCTCATTACCATTTAATTGTTTGTTGTTAACAAAATATCAAATGTGTAGATGGATAAAACACTAAAATACCTTTCACGTTGGCTCGTTTCGTGTTAGCTGGAACAGGACGTGTTGGCATTGTCTATGCAGTCCATGTGGGTCACTGATATAAACATAGTGGTTATGCAAATTTATAATGCCATATTATACCGAACACATGTAAACTTCAGTTGAATGATCTTACAATGATACCTCATACTATTTATTTACCGTCTAAATTAGATCAGTTTTAGGTTCAATTTCAAAATATTGGATCGAGTTGCCTGCTGCAATTTAGGGGTGTGATAATAAATTTAAACACAGGAGGCTCTAAATTTTACTAATTTTTTTTTTAGTTTTTACTTCGGAACTCCATCGATACTTTATTTGAAACTCCACGTTGGTCCCATTTAATAATTGTACAAAAAAATACATACCGATGGGTGAAAATGAGAAATAAAACAGTTTATCACGAATCTTGATCTTCATCATCATCTTGATGTGAATAGAAGCAGATGTTATATATTTTTGGATGCTTCTAAAATGTGACGAATATGAGAAGTACCTACGGTGAAATAAACGTTACAAACTATCCGCTCCAAAAGCTTGAGCGGTCACACTGTCCTTATACAGAACTTATAAATTTTAAGTATAAGAGATTAATGTCAAACGTAGGTCAAGATTTAAGCTCATTTGAGATTGTTATTCTGAGAAGGAAGTTAAGACCGGGGAATAATAAACACGTTATTGTGTAGGAGGTTTACAAAATGAAGTATATTCCCTGCACTGGCCTCGACGTTATATTTGTAATGCGTGGAGCAATGTGTAATAATTTATGTTAAAACAATACATAATAAACTTTGTAATGAATGACCGTAAGATGCTTGGTTTATAGATAATTCAGTTTTCTAATGTCCAGTAAAACATCATTGTAATATTTTATTTTATACCTATCCACTTCTTCAAGCAACAAGAGAGAAAGTCACGTCATGGTTTATTAGCAACTAAATACTTTGGAAATTACGTCACTAGGATTAGTCATCATCATATACAGCCTTTAATAGTTCACTGCTGGACAATGGCCTGTACTTTGAAAAGAGATGTTGGCCTCCTTTAATTATATTGTAAGTTTTTGCTTCAAGTTTTCCTTCTCTTATCAGTGATTTTGTCTTTATTTTGCTGCCTTAGTTGCCTCTTACGATATCAATGGTATGAAAAATGGATAGTGACCCTTTGATTTTTTGATCTGTTATCACACCGATGATACTATTAGTAGTGGGATATTAAAAAAAAACAGTAACATTTCTTTACAACCAAAAGATTATTGCACAACCAACTAACACGTATGTACTTTCATACTACCGAATCGATTTTAGTTCACTTGATTCAATTTAAGAACAAATTGTACCCGAACTAAAAGTTTAGATGTTGACCGATTCTTGGACCTACACGATATGCTCACAAAATTTTATAAAAATCGATCCAGCCGTTTTGAAATAGTTTGGTAACAAACAGCGCGACACGAGAATTTTATATATTAAATAATAGCCTCATCATAAAATAAATCTACAACGTACTCACTCGTACAAATACTACATATTATACTTTTTGTTGAATTGCAATCATTGTTTCTATACCGCAAAATATTACATCACAATTCATTCATGACGTTATAATATAGAGGCGAGCTTAGCTAACAATCCGACTTGATTGCAGCAAATTGATGTTCAACAACCGGCAGATTGTTCCGGTGAATCAACTCCCATTCAATTTTCATGACATTTAGATGTACACACTATCTAAGCGTGAACAGCTAAACACCAAGCGGTATTATAGAATTATGTAGGAAAACTGGCACAGAAGTTAGCAATGTCAAATTGAAAGTTGAGCCAATGATATTTAGGTTTATTAAAAGAGCAGTTAATACCTAGCCTACAACACAAGTAGTAGCAACTTAGTTTATTGCATGGCATAAGGGAGAAAAACGAGCAGACGGGTCTCCTGATAGTAGGCGACTACCGCCACCCATGGACACCTGTAACCCAAAGAGTCAACAATGTACTCTTTTGCTCTGCTTTTTGCTCCTTTCAGTACCTCCCCGAGAATAAGAGAGACGGGGAAAATGAAAAAAAAGACCCACTGGCTTACAGTATAGCAACGAAAGGCTGCATAACACCCGTTTTCTGTAAAGTCGCTTGTCCAGTGAATTACAAACATTCTGGTTTTGCTCGTTCTATAATACAAATTGGACGTATAGTCGTAAAATACGATTTCTATTATTGAGTGAGAATAAGAGAATATTACTTTACCATTTAGATTCTTACACGTAGTAATGTGCTCGATTATTTTGGAGATCGTGGTTAAATGGGGGAAAAATGAAACCCGACTGAGTAAAAACTTTTGAGAAAATTTATATAACGAGTATGTTGACACCCCATTCATTAAAATTTTTCAGTACCTTAGGTGCTACGGTGGAACACTAATACAAAAAACGATACATACATATACACATCAAATATTACCCCTTCTTGGCTTCCCTTGGCCGTAATCGCGTCAAAATGGTGCATGGATTTTATCACTTTTAGGACCCTGCTTGATGATTTGATAATGGGGCTATATTTCTTTAGGTGTATTTGAAGTTTTTTGCAGAGTACACACAAAATAACGGTAAAATACAAATAGTTAAACCTACGATGATTGGTAAAATCTACTACTGCAAGTTCCACTTATGCTAAAAGCTAATGGAATTTTCACCAGGCAATTGGTAGTACTATTTGCATCGATAGTTTTATTTGAACTTTTTAACATTTCATGAATAATAGAGATATATTTGAATAAATTCCATAAAAATATATCCATCTCTTTTCCTCTTTCTATTTAATAAGCTTCGCAGCTGTATAGTTTGAATATACGTGTACTTACATATACTTATGTGTACGTATGTTCAGAAAGCGGTTGTTACGTGAGTCGGCGAGTGCAAGACATGGACTGGATTCGAGGTCGACGACCCCGTTAGAGCGGGACTCAGGACTTTACTGCCGGCATATTAAACGAGACTTTCAATTGCTATAATAACAATACAAAACCAATAGAACTACCTAAAAAAATTACCATTCTTTCTACTTTCGATGATAATGAGTTAGTAGATGTATTAATAAATATCAGTAAAAAGTTCACAGGTAGGGACACTGTTCCAACAGTCAGTCATATCTATATCTACGATAACTTCCTCTTGAAGCAAGTTCTTTGGAGAACAGAATCTTTCCTTGATGCACACTTATTATTCTTTCGTTAGTATCAATAAATTTCTTCCCGTCCTTTCTGTTACTACTATTTTTTTTAATTATTTATTTTAATTTAGTTTAGTTATTTTAATTTAGGCATAGATAAATTAAATATCAGCTACTTTGCGGTCGTATGTTTGGATTCATACTTGCGACTTTCAAGGAGATATATCTCAAATAATTTGTTTGTTTATGTCACCTGTACAATTTAAAACCGTGTCACCGTGTTTACTGTGGTTATAAGCAGAAGTATAATCGTAGGCATGTCTGAAAAAATTACGTTCTGAATAGAAAGAGCCACATACCTACCTAATAAAATTAGAATGAATGGAATTATTCTGTTTAAAACATCCGAGACAAAAGCACAAAATATATATCAGTGGGTACAATTATCTTTGATTAAATCTATGATACGAATCGAACATGTAATAATCTAACGAGAAGTATGTCGCAATGGATTCATACTTTAATGTATAAAAACTTCAAAGCATATCGAAAAAGAGTACAAATAAAGAGCTGAGTAACAATGGGGACTTGTTGAAAAGAGTAGAAAGCTTCCAGTCGCGCATACCCCTTCTGTTAGCGCCATTAACGCTTTCGGTACTCAACCGAAGGGCCGCGCGCAGTTAAAATTTCGGCCGACAACTCAAGATGCAATCAAATATGAACAGCGCGCGTTGCGTTGATATTGTCTTGAAAGGTTGAATCAACGAGAGTTTCATTAACTCTTGCTACATCAACTTACATTCCAGTATGAATTGAATGTAGTTTAGAAATAAATTAGGAATGCTTCTTTAATTTGTAAATGAATTTGACCAATTCAACAGTTCTTGTCTGTGAGATGACGTAATAGACTAAAAATAAATTCAATGAATGAATAATATATTGACAACATAGGTAATTTGTTTATTTATCGTTTTGAATATGTGATATTATAAAATATACGAGTGTAAAAATAATTGAAGCACTTTTTATACAAGGGAAAGTTACAAATGATTATAAATAAGTATTCCTCCATAATATGTATTTGCCACGCATTATCGAACCTCTATACTCAAAGGGAAAAAATGATTTGATTACAGTCTTACAATATTTTTAAAATCCAAATAGGGCAAGACAAACTTAAAGGCAAGACATCGTTATAATAATACTTAGATAAAAAGCATATGTCTCCGACAGACGATCTGAAATCTAGTCAAAAATGATATAAGGAAAATATAGTACAGAGAGCGTATAGCAGAACTCTTCATTCATTCAAACTTCATTCATTCAAATATCAATATCATGAGGAATACCAACTACTACCCGTTACTTTGTTATTCGAACGAGGTACCTTTTTTAACTAAGTCAAGGAATGGACGATCTTACTTAATTACTACAAAAGCAGGTTATTTTTTTATTTTTTTTTTCTAAAATTAAGATGTGATGTGATTTTGGGTGTGATATATGTTCTGTAATTAAACTATGCTGTTTAGGTCTAGGATAAAAAAACACTTTCCCGCTGCATAAATTATCCGTTTTTATAAATATTGGACATTTCATTTTTTAATATAGCACAACAAAATACGAGGCAGAAACCTTTGTCCAGTAGTTCACAACTAGATTCTCTGCGGAATGGCCATAACTCGCTATATTTAGATTTCTAAATAAAGTACTGGTGGATTCATGAGAAATCGTAGCTTTGGGTTCGGGACAAATCAGATTACGGGAATGAGAATGATCACGTTTCATTCCGTCTATGATAAGTCAGTATAAACTGGTCAAAATACCATTTTTTTAATGTAGTATATGTAGTCAAACGAGCAGACGTATCGCCTGATGGTAAGTGATCACCGCCGCCCATGGACACCCGCAATACCAGAGGCATTACAAGTGCATTGCCGGTCTTTGGGAAATGGAGAGAGGGAATTAAGGGGATCTCCAGCCTGGAATTTAGTGGATCAGGATTTCGGGCTCCGGTGACCTTACTAACTTGCTAAAATTAACGAAAAAATGTATGGCTCAATACTGGTTTTCAGTGAGACCTTGGTATGTTGATCCGGTCCATTTTTTACGAAGTTTGGCCCTTCCACGTGGGTCCCGATCCGATACGGACGGGAATTTCACGTCACATGTAATCATGTCATTTTAAGTTATGCTGGTATAAAAATTATAATGCAATGAGCTACATCAATACATGACTCACATTATTTCATTCACGTTCAAGGACTCATTATGTCATGCGGTGAAGACGTAGACTCACCTGTGAACAAAAATAGTGACTTTAAAACAACAGTTTTTTAAACAGGTTCAACTACAGTTAGCGATCTTAATTTCAAAACCTATTTATAACAAGTCTGAATAATTGGTTTAATCATTATGTCACATGCTTGCTTAAGGGTCAATTAAAAGGACGAATGACCGAATAGGGGAGATGATGCTATGCTAGTTTTCAACTCATGACAACCAAACGTAATACGGTACAACATTATTGCTTTAAAATATTAGGTTCTATATAGATAAAAGTAAAAGAAAACTGCGAATTTATGCAAAAAATTAGGGACCCACTGCGTCACACGATACATAAAAATGTAAGTGAATTTGTCATTACATACAGTTATGCAAATAGCATGTAACATTCGCAATAATATAATACATGTTGTGGGCGATGTTTAAGAATATGTATTTAGATGTCCGCCGCCCACAAGTTTAACTAAACACCATTTTTTGGAATCTCGACTAAATGATAATGTAAAGACTTTTGTACAGTTCAAATGACCTCGCCTATTATTTTTTGTCATTAGATGTGGTCGAGTGCTGTACTGTACTGTATTATCTATCATAGCAAGCATACCTCGCATACTGACTCACTGTGGCCACTACAAAATTATGAATGTTACCTCACAACAATAGGGCGTGGCGGTTTAAGTTTTTTAGCATTTATTAAAATTTCAAGTTTTGCTGTTCTTCTTTTATCTCGATTCAAGAACAAATTAATTTTAACAAAACGTGTGAGATAACAATGACATCATAACAAACATGATATATTAATGGACTCTAGTATGATATCATACCATGTAACAATGCGACCTCTTAGTTTGACCTAATCTTTAAAGCTCATATTTGTGAGTGAGTTTTTAAAAATATTATATTTTCTTGAGATATTTTTTCTAACTAAACTGTAGAAATACACGTTACAACCTCACGATTCATCGTTCGAATACTTGCCAAAATACATTAATCAGCTACCTACCTACGTACGGCGTATAAAAAAAGGTTAAGAAGTTAGATACAGTGACGATACGATATAAACCTAATACCTAATATCGGACAGTTGATCAGAGTACGTCTGCGCGAGTGACCTCGATGACGGCAGGGGGCGGGGCATACCGCTCTGCAAATAACGACAAGTTCTGAAAGCACCCGGCGAAGTCTGTCTGGAGAATATGTCTGGATAAAACAAAACAACGCCTCCACTAGAATTAAAACAGGTCAAAAGGTTTTACAGCTAATTGAGTCACTGTCTAAGAACACTCATTCATGTAATGAGATCATAATAATGTTCTTGTTGTCTCTAGCTGGGTGGACAGTGAAACTTCATGGGGTCAAAGAATTGAGTGACAGGACACAGTAAATTTTACTTCAATAGAACAAATTAAGTTATTTAAGTATATACATATTTCTATGAAAAATTGAAACTAGCTTGATTCGCTTGGGGTTCTAAATATATTGCTATTTGCTTTTTCTGATAACAATTTAAAAAGTTCAAAATTATGCAGGTTACTAGAGTAAAGCATTTTAGAGCATGTACGACTATTATCGCGACAAAAAATTATTATAAAATTATTATGAAGAAATATAAGAACCATAATCCAAATTTAGGATCCTCATTAAAAGATAAATAAATCTAACACAAATCGCAATAGATGACATCATCCCATCAAACTATTGATCTTGAAATAACAATCACGTCAGTTCACACCGGAAACCTGTTACCCTAAATGACTGCTTACATTAACATCATTTTTGAAAAAACACATACCAATAGCTGAAGAAGACTATCTCATTTCCGTGTTTTGATCCAAACTTATAAATTCACTACACTGAGGTTTTATAGAATCTAAAGGCACGAACACACGGGCACACGAGTTTGGAATAATCCTAACGGCTCGGCACACAAGCGCGTCGCGACTCTAACTCGACAGAGTGAGCTGTGGGCCGAAATATCGATCGGACTCCTGGCGCCGGCGAGCCGCATATCCCTAGTGCACGCACGCCCCTCCCCGCTAGCTTGCCACCCCTTGTTAATACACCCTTTATACTTGGGGATTAACGCGATTCGTTTAAACTTGATACATTATTGCGCAAAATATGATTCTTTTACTACAACAGTAGCTAAGGATTAATATACATAAAGTAAGAATTAAAGGATAGCAAAGTCTTTGCAAGATTATGTTGCCAATTTTTCACTCGGTGAAAAATTCAACACTGTAACCTCCTTCTCTCTCTGAACGAGTCGACCTTGTGGGGCGCAAATTAATACAAGTTGAGACAGGAAAGTCCCATAGAAAATTTAGAGTAGATAACCTATATATACCGCCAGGGATAATGGTAGTTAAGTAAAAAATAAAATCCTTGCTCTTGAATTGTCAACTTAATTTGCTCGAACGACCTTTCTAGATTAGGGAAATGACGTGACCTACAATTATTTATCTAGGATACATTTAACAAGGTTTACTTGTGATATAAACTATGGAGATATTAATGTAAGCAGTTTGTATGACTCGACATACAGGATGCTCTATTTTCTGACACAATGTAATAGAGTGAGGATACAGATTTCCTATTCCTGGCGTGCCTTAATTATCGATAACTATGTTTGACCTGCCGTGCAAAACGATATTATTATGTCTAAATTCATTTTATTTGAGTGTATTTATTTTGAATAACTTAATAATTGTAAAAGTGTACAAGTAGGAGATAAAGAATGTGATCCTCTTTGGTTAAGAATTCCAAATTCAAAGTCATAAATTCATTTAGTTGGTATATTTAAGTTTCGACAACAGTCATTCATTTGTTTTTGCCTCGGTTTTTCTTTGGCGTCACTCGCCTCGCACAATGGAAAACTTGTTATATCGCTTTATTTACGAGTTCGACTTCTACCGTGGCACAGGTGCTGTAGAAACAGCTGGAAGGATTAACGATGTGTATGGCGCTGGAATTGCAAAAGAAAACATGTTCCGTTTTTGGTTCCAACGTTTTCGTTGTGGATATTTTGACATTCATAACAAGCCCCGTGGATGGCCGGAGACTACAGTGGATTCACTATAGAATTAAGGGCTATTGTGGAAGCTGATCTATCGCAAACTACTTCACAGTCGGCTGCAGGCTTGCCTATGAGTGATAAAACTGTTTTAATCCACTTGAAGCAAATAGAAAAATAAAAAGCTTAAACGGTAGGTACCTCTTGAATTGAGTGAAGCGAAACAGCTTATTACTTATGACGAAAAGTGGACATTGTATGATAGTCGGAAGCGCTTGTTGCAATGGCTGAACCCTGGAGAACCAGTCAAAACCTGCCCCAAACGAAAATTAACTCAAAAAAAAATGCTTGCGAGTGTTTGGTGGATGAGTGCCGGTGTTGTTTACTATAGCTTTCTAAGATCTGGTCAAAAGATTACGGCAGTTATTATTGTCAGCAAGTGCAAACCTTGTTGGAAGAACTAGCTGCTAAATAACCTATCTGGCAAACAGCTGGCCAATCGCTCTAGGCCACTACTGCTTCAGGACATCACTAGACCACACACTACACAACAGACGGCCGCTAAACTAGAGAAGCTGCAATTATAATGTCTGCAACATCCACCATACTCCCTGGATCTTGCTCCAACAGATTATCCATTTTTTTTTGGTATCTTCTTACAAAGAATTTATTTTTATCTCTCATGTGGCAGTCCAAATCCCCTTCAGAGAGTTTTTTGATTCTCGCCCCCATTGTTTTATTAGTAAAGTGATCAATGAACTACCTATGGAATGGCAAAAGTGCCTAGATAACAATGGTATATATTTACTTTGATTAATTCATCAACAACCCATAATGTCCCACAGCTGGGCTCGGGTCTACTCTCAGGAGAGGGTTAAGGCCATACGTCCTCACACTGGCCAAGTGTGGGTTGGGGTGTGGTTTATTAATTACTCAAATATATTTTACAAAAAAAAATATATTTAAGCAATATACGATTCCTCCCATACAAAACGTCAATTTCAAATGTAAGCATCTAATATTTCGTACTTAGGTGATGTACATATATAAAGAACAGGAGAATTAAATTTCGAGTTACTTGTAGGGATAATATGGTTTTAAAAGCCGTATGAGTTGCAATATCTGTATTATTATCATGCAATGATGGCAGTGATTTAACCAAAAACCAGGTGTGCCCTGCATTTAAAACTAAAACAGTCATGTTTGTTTATAATAACATATCAAAAACAAACACCTTACTCCTATATATCTAGGACTGTGAGAAAAGTAGTTACACTAACAATGAACTGCAAAACTATTTATGCATTTAGTAGAACTATGCAACATCTTTTAATTGACTCATAACTTAATTTGTTGTAAGTAAACAGTTAAACAACCTATAAAAAAGAAGATATTAAGTACTTACTAATCTAAGGAAACAATAGTAATGGTAAGAGAAAAGGCTACAATAATATGAAGTTAATTTTACTTCAATTTATATACCCAAACATCTGGCTAACATGGTAACAAGAGAAGCCTATGTAATACAGGACAAAAAGAAGAATTGTGATTACATTTGGTTGTCTTCTGAGCAAATTGTTTGAAACGTTGGGTAATTATTATCCTGATTCAGTACCAATTAAAACATCTAATATTTATAACTGTGCAATTTTAATAGGTTACCATCAAATATTACCAACATCACACATGCAATCCAGACAAGAAATTTTCCACTTAATAATACATTAAGACTGGGCACAGATGCATACAAGGACAAATGTTTCTCATCAGACGTTACAATAGAGTGTTTATTGCTCTCAAGCCCTCTGACCCTGTTTCAAGTCAAATGAAATAATACTGAACACATTCTTATGAAGTCAGTTAACAGTTATATCTAGCAAAGTAGAAAATAGTTTTCTGTGGTTACATTTTAGAGTACAATAATTTAGCTCAAATTAAATGTGTGAAAAATAACTGTGGGTAATTACCATTGACTTACGATGATGCTTATTTCTACCTGACTGCAAAAGAAGTATGGTTGTATTTTTCGAGCATATGACTGTATATTACTTTGGCACGCCCTGGAGCCTAAAGAGCTTGTCTATTTTTATAAGAGTGGTGTCAATAGATTTGTCTTAGTCATGAGAGTAACAATGGGTTCATCAAAATTAAAGAAAAAACAAAATCAAAGGAATTATATGAAGTCGGATTTTTTTTAAAATGATTCATTACTTGTTTACAGAAAAATAGAGGATACTGATTATTTTCCTTAGATACAGATCAATTTCTTAGAATTTAAATGGGACCAACATTGGTTCCATTGAAAGTCTATTCAACAATGAACCCATTATTTTATTGTACCCAATAAAAAAATGCTTTTATATACAAAGATATTGTACAATGACACAGAAAAAGACCTGTCAAATTTACCTCCTAGGCATTTGAAGTTCATGAAGTTCTATCAAACAGCAATTAGTACATTTGCTCACCAATACTCGTACAATATTCGTACAATGCTTAATATATTTTTTCTAACAACCTCAATGATCAAATATAAGGTTATGAAGGCTGTATAGAATAATAATACTAAGTGCAAAAGCCAATACATCTTATTCTTTACAAGTTTAGTATGTAAACACTTTAAGTAAACTAGGTAATGTCATATTGATAAGACAAATATGTTCAACAAGATTATTAAATTATATAACCATTACATTCATAAACTACAATCTTTCTAAAGTATTTTATTACTTAGTTTCATAGTTTCTTTTGTTGGATGAAACTATTTTAAATAATTATTAAATAAAGAAGTGATTAATATTAAAATTCTATTCCTCACATAATAAAATCATTAGCTCCAAAGAAATGTATTGCATTGAGTCTATGATGATATTTCCACTGAAGAAAATGGCAGATTCAACAAAAATAAGTGTATACCACACCAATCAAATGTCTGACCTTACTAACAATTTTTATTTGAATTATTTTTTTTATAACTTCTGTGTGAATATATTCATCATTCGCAATTTAATGGTACAGCCTTATTTAAAAAAAAAGATAAGACCTAGCACTGGTAATTACAATTTAAAACACGCATGAAGAGCGTGAGCACTTCACATATGTTCAAATTTGTTACGAAAGCAAAAGTTGGGAACTGGCAAGGCAATGTTGTGTCTACATAGTCTTGCCGTTTATCAGCCACCTAAACACCTCAACTAAGCTTCATGACTGTTATTCTATGATAACAACCGGGACTGAGTGGTTAATGCGAGCTCCGAATCACGGAGATGCTCATGATTAAATGCCACCAGTGGTCACCCATCAACGTACTGACCGCACCGTCATTGCTTATTCTCGGTGATTGTTTCTAATCACTGAGTGAAACTGGGCTATGAGCCTCTTAAAGCATGTCTGTTTTTAATTTTGGTACTTAGATCTAGTCCCCTAATTTTAAGGATACCACAAATATTTATTGTTGCAAATTGATCTCTATTCTGAGCAATCAATACTCATACCACTAGTTAAAAAATTACTTTATAGTATATGTCAGCAATCGCAGCAAATAGTAGCCTATGTGTTATTCTGATATATAAGCTGTATTGCTGTAAAGTTTCATCCAAATCCGTTTTCGTTTTACGTGAAAGAGTAACAAACATCCATCCATACAAATTTAATATCCATACAAATTAATAATATTAGTAGGATTAGCAATTAAAAATAAAATTATTATTGTTCGGCAAAGATCACCGTTGAGTCTAAATATAATTTATTAAACTAGTAATTATGCCCATGGTGACACCTGCATGTATGTTGGTTATCATAATAAATAGTAGACTTTGTCCTTCATTAAAAATCAAAGGATATCCATGGTAAATTTCAACCATAGCAAAGAGTAGTCCCCAGAATTTTGAATTTATTTTATGAGTATAGATTAGTGTTGTATCCAATTAGCCACAAATATATTGTCTTAAATACATTTATTATCTACAATTGAATTAATAGTAAACACTTTAAGACTTGGTAACAAAATATCACACCGCACTTGCCTCGGCACATTGATAGCATATCACAAGTGAAAGATAAGTAATTACTTCTAGAAAGACACTTACAGTTTCAATTATGTACTTATATTATTAGAATGTTAAAGGAATTCCATAGATTGAGTACAGTACATAAAATAAAGCTGCATTATTTATTAAACTTTACATCATCATCATCATCATCAGCCCATCGCAGTCCACTGCTGGACATAGGCCTCCAATTTCACGCCACTTAGTTCGATCTAAAAAAATATAAAAAAAAAACTAAAAAAACTTTAAACTTTACATACACAATTATTTTAATAACTAAGGCTTAAACGGCAAATGGCAGTGATGTCAACTTTCAATAGTACTAGTGTAGGATTCTCTAACTGTCCACTGTATTCGGGGCCTAAGTCTTTTCTTACCCTTTCTGAGTGGGTGAAGGCTAAGAAATATGGGCTGTGCCACTCAGCAAGAAAGTTTTAGGTATTTGAGTTAATAGTTGAGTAAGTAGATAATTATAGTATTAGTTTACTATTGCCAAGGCTGTAAGGACAAAATTTCAGTGGGCAAACTACAATAAGCAAATGCAATAATGCGTTTAGTTGTGACTTTAACTTGTAGGTAAGTATTAAAATTAGCATATTACTTGGTTACTTACCTGGCTTTCGCTTGAGAATTTATATTTTCATTATTAAAATTTGAATACTTGTGACATTGTATTTTTTTACTTTCTAGAAGAATCGTTTTATTAGTCTCAAAAGTATTTTCTGATTAATAATAAAGAAAAACTATAATGAAATGGATACAGATACATTCTCTTGAAAAATTATCAATAAAATTATCAACTTGATTATTTTTTTTTGATACTAGCGATAGTAGCAAAAAGGAGGTAACTAGTATGACCTACTTGTGCAGTCTGTTGCAAAGCAAGTACAGAAAAATTTATTAATTTATTTATTTAGGCATTATAAAACTTATTGCAAGTATATTGCGCTAAATAAAGCTACATAGATACCGCCAACTTTTTACAATTTCGTATTTAGAGTTTGGGTAGGTATGCCTGCGTCTCGCGACCAAGGCGTTACCCAAATGAAATAAGATACTGGTAAGAAACAGTCACTACTTAGGCCAATTGAAACCAATGAAGATACCAAGTCACGTCGTAAAAGGTTTAATTAAAATCAAGTATGTATTAAAAATACTTGAATATAGGTAGATGTATATTTTTTTAGTGCAGAAAAAAAGTTACGAAAAATAAGAGCAAAGGGCACTGATACAGATCTTTTAAAATTAGTTGCTTGCACAATCGACCGATCAGTTTCTATGACGAATATAAAAAGTTTCATGAAATAAGTCCACTACTTACCTTCTTATATAGATCCAAGAATGCCTTTTATGAACTGTTAAACACATAAATCTGCAGCACACACAAAATATCACTTTGAAAGTGGGAACCGTAGAAAATTGTACCCAATTTAATCCCACGACACAAACACTAAACAAACAGACTTTATACCGAGTTTCAGAATGAATGACATAACACTTTTGATAGTATTTTATAAATAATCGCTATTCATGTAGAAATTATTTGAATATCATCCGTGACTGCGAGTACGAACACGGCACCGTTGACGAAGCGAAAGACAGACTGCGAACGCATCCACCTTCGCGGCATTCATTTCATAGATAAGTTAACTTACAGACATAACACTCGAAATTCGGGATTGAAATCGTATAATAGCCACACTACTAGCGAAGTTGAACAAGGTTAGGCGAAAACAATAGTGTGGAAAGGCACTACGACTTACTTCGTGCAGCCTCGGCTCACATAGTTCATCTTTCACTTATGGTCGTTGCTGTATTTTTGCCCCCGAGTCCAAGGATTCGAATTAATGGTGACTGTAGAAGATGAGCAACTGTTTCATTTATGTTTTTTAAATAAGAAAATAAAAAACCTTAAAAATAATGTAACACATTGCCCTTTTATGGTTTTTAAGTTATCAGTAACTAAAAAATCATGAAAGGGCAATGTGTTACTTATCATTGAGTTTTTTAAATCAATGAGTCAAGATATTTTTCCTCAGAATTTTAATACTCATTTATGGAATAACGCCAGTAGACATTTTTTTTTTTTGAATGAAATAAATAAGAATAAGGTGATGTTTAATATTCCAAATAACTTTGCTACGAATATTCAATCCCTAAATTCCACATATTTCATAAAATTAATCAAAACTGCGACGATAAATTATTAGCTGTATAAATTAGTGAAAAATACAATATGAAAGAAATTGGATTGGAAATCCAATAAAACATACATACATTACAGACTAGGCTATTTACCATTCTGCTAATTGTACCTATCTACATATCTGCGATTATTTCGTAATCTTTCTTTGTCTTGCATGACATCATCTACGACTTTACCGAATGACGTCCATTCTGGTTTGTCTGTGGTTGACTTTAAATTAATTATATGGATAGGCAAAACATTACAAAAATGGAACCTCTAAGTATGTTCAGATAAATACTACTATTAACTATTAATGAACTATTATAATAAGTACAAACTGTTATAAAAAAATCTGCTTGATGAAACTTTGGATATTACCGATATGGAGCCGGCAAACATTTCTTATTGTTTTCGTTCAGCTCATTACTATACTCTACTACTACTACTGCTATTTGAGGCAATAAACTTCCACAAAATGAAAACTCCAGCTTTTTAAAAATTACATAGCTAAGATCATTGAGATCGTTTTCGTACCAATTATTAAGTGCAATTAATCTATTTTTAATAAAGATTAAAAAAAATCAAGCTATCGATCTGTATTTATCGATGAGTCACTTCTTCTCATCTACTAAGTCGACTAGTCGAATATTTTAATGTGCATCACTATTTCCATTGCTGGACGTTGGCTTACTTTTTCGCGCCAACAAATTTTGAAATTGTGATGGTAGCTGTGTATCCATTTCATTTCATGGAATAGTTCTTTGCCGCCATGTTGGCAGTCACGCAAACAAGTGTTGCTTTCATTGCTACGTTACCTTACATCATTTTAATGGAGATATTTTTAAGTTCGATTGACACAATATAAACTTTTAATATTTTCCTGAAAAATGTATTCATCTATCTTACTTTGTTTTCTTACTATGCCAACCTGATGGCAACATGACGGCGAAGGAACTATGTATTGAAACGCACTATACATTAAGTTTTTGCAGTGTTTTTGAGATGAGACTCTCTGATTTCTATCATATTAATTCTGCCAACTCGCCTATTCAAGTTCGTGTTTTTTTTGAGGGAAACAGACATAAGTGACATAGTTGGAATTTAAGTTACATTTATGAAATAAGCATAAAATTTCAATTTGTCTCAATAATTTTTTTCTAGATTATTTATTGTCTTTACAATAAGGTTTTTTTATTTAGTGATAGTGATAAATAAAAAGTAAAAATTAAGGGAGGGAAATTCAAACTCACAAAACGTGTCACTATTGGTCGAAACGAAATGTGATGTCGATGGTCACTTCATCGCAATAATCGGCGTGTATATACACACACATATATATATATATATGTATACTAGTATATATATATAGCTATAAATATAATAATATTTAAATATAAATTACTTACTTCTTCCATGCTTTGTATAGCAGTTAAAACTGTAAATAAGTATAAAGTTACTGAAACGCTGAATAGTAAACAAACACGAGACACGGATAATGACGTCATTGGTCCCGTCAAAAGCGCATGCAAAATGGTGGCGTAATTTGACTATTTGAAGCCTAAGTATTTTTATTTTTTCTATGTTATAGAGACGTAAATGATCAAGTTAAGAAATAAAAAAAACCATGCATATTCCCTATTTAAGTTTGCAAGTAAATTAATTGTGAGCACAACATCTTTTGTTAATCATATTTTTTCATCGCTTTCGTCGGTCTGAGTTTTCTTATTATCAAGCTAATAGTACAGAAACAATTAAATGTCAAGGAGATGGAGGGTTTTTTATTTTATTTATGTACCTGTCAAAGTGACTACCCTGCCTGATGGAAAGCATGAGTAGAATCCAAAAGCAGTGGTCACCATATTCATTATGAATAATTTTTATTAGGCTAATAGGACGCCATAACATTGACATGCTATGGCGCCCTATTATAACCTGTTTTGTAATATAGCTAACTAATTGACTAACTTTGTTTAAAAACTTGAACCCCTTAAGTAATCTGTGGAAATGTAGTGGGTAGTATATTTATTAAGTTTAGTTTTTAATAATAACCGCATGTAAATTTTATATACTACTGTTTGTGTTCCCTATCTGAATAAATAAATAAATAAATAGCGAAACCATCCATATAAAAGTAGTAAATTAAATGAGAGCGCTCTGAGAATATTCCATATTTTATTCTCTGATAATGTACATTCCGTTTTTCTTGTGACCTTATAGATTTACAGTAATTCTTCCCCTACATAACTGAAATCTCAAGGACCATGTTCTCTTCCTAAATCACAATCTCACCGTCAATGAATTTTTGATCGCATAATGGCTTCTGTTTCATCAGATACCTATAATGTCAGGGTCACCAGGACAAATGGCCAAGATATACTGACAAAGAGAAAATAATTGTACCACCAAAACTCCTCACTTTTTAAATTAAGATTACTGTATCCTGCCAATGATACTATGAACCGTAGATAGTATTAAAATCAACGCGTTTCTTTCGTTTATTTATTTATAAAAAAATGTATAAACGTATAAAAATTCTTTCACACTACAACTTTATTACATCACATCACTTATGACTATCTATTTTAATGTCTTACAAAATAGTTTTTATTAAAACTAAACACATGTTTTCGAGGAAGCGCTAATGAAATTGACTTAAACGTAGTCCCACATAGGTTTGTAAGGTATTACGTGACTCATAGTTACTGAGTCTTACTCAGCCTTAACCGCTGAAGCCCTAGAATAATATAAAATAAAATATATAATACTTCGCCCAATCACTAACAGCATCTTATACTTAACAGAAACTAAAAGTTATATCATACATTTTCATCACCTACATAGTTATAATAAATAAAGTACCTAATCATTTCTTTATTTCAAAAGCACCTCCTCAAACGACAAATATGTCGATTAATTATTAAAAATAAATAGCACAAGTACTACGAAGCTAGAAATGGACAATATTTAAGAGGTACCTACTCATAAGCACAGTCTTTAATTACGAAGAAATGATATTGGTGTTACTCAGTCTGATTTATGCCATCCTAAAATGGCATCCAGAACTTTTTTTTGTTTCAGTACAAGAAAAAAAGTCCGATACCTGACACAAAAGATGATATGCGAGTACATTTGTTTTTATAGTCTAATCGTATTTTGTGTGAACTGTAAAATTAAAACTTTGTAAGAATTAAAAATTACGCCATCCCGCTTCTGAATAACTATGGCATGCTCATCAAAGTTTTTATATTTTATTACGTCCACGTGTTTACTTATAGGTATTAAAAGCACCCTATACTTCAGACTCCGTATAGTTTTTGTCGAGTGAGATAATTTCATTCCTTTTTAATTTGTTGTTTATATTCGTCCTGAAGAGGAAACTGGTCAAAATGCTCTGGCATACGGCCAATTATTACTCGAAGATGAGTGATGGTCTAAGTATGGGCTATCTGTAAGTAGAAGTTTGCTGCCACTGAGACCAGAACTTGAACTCTCGCTTGAGGAAAACACGCTCTTGCTTCCAGTGTAGAAGGAGAGAGACGTATGGAGAGGCTCTCTTCCTAAACGACGCCTGGCTCTCACTAAGGAGATGAAAGCAACAGCAATTGCGCACAGGAATATGATACCCAGGACACAGAACGCAAGCGCCATTTTCCCAGGTGATAAGCAGATAGTCTTGTCACCTGGAGAAAACCCTCGTACAAATTCATCTTCTTCCGATTCTATTCTTCTCGAGCCTGTAACAATTTAAAAAAAGATAGTAGTTTAGAATTTTACAGGTCACCGTATTAATTTTCATTGCAAATGCACAATATAAGAAATGTTGGTAAATTAACTGTTGTCCGTGCGTCTGTTTGTGTTGATTAGGTCTATGTACTATAATATCTGTTACTAAATACTCAATACAACTAAGTTATAAATAATCCTCTTGAATCAAAGGTAACTTATACCCTTTTATTTATCCCTGCCATTAGTTAGCTTAATTTCCTATCTAAATATAACCCTGCTCTGGCTTCGATGAGCAGTGAACTACGATTATGCGACTCAGATTGCAACGACTCTTTTTATTTGTTTGCACACAACATCACACAATACAGTAAAAAACGAAAGCTCACCTCGTATAGACGCTTCATCTTCCAGCTCAATATTGGGTGCATGCACTTCTATACTGTTGTATACCTCTAGCCTGTCGATCACAATACCTTTAGCGTCTTTATCTAGCCTAGCTTTCCTAAGCAGTCCTTCTCGGGTTTGTTGAGGTTTCTGCAAAGCTTTGCAGTCTACCGGCGGGCATTGTCCTTTACACAACTCGATACTGCAAGTCAAGTGCAGTTTTGCTCTATCCGGAAACTTAAAGGCCGCGAACGTAGTAATAGCGTGCTGATATGTCATTATGTTTTTAAACATATTATCAGGATCAGTCTTTGCTAGTTTTATGTTAATGCTTTCGTCGATGTTCTTCTGGGGATCGACAGGCTCGAGGTCTGAAAAGTCAATTTCCGAACTTTTGTGATCGTGATGATGGATTGACGGCTTGTTAAATATCGTCTCGTCTATGGGACAGCCTGCTTCGTCTAATAACTTTTGTGAGGCTTCTCCTAATCCGTCATGAGCTACGCAGTTGGTTACTCGAAGCCCGACACCCTCTGAAATTTTTGGAAAGGGGGTTAAAAATGTAATATTTATCGATTTATTCTTGTAGAAATGAAAGCTTTTGCTAAAATGGAGAATTTTTAAAAATATTTAAATTATATATATATAATAGGTTCATTAACAACCCATAACGTCCCACTGCTGGGCTCGGGTCTCCTCTCAGGAGAGGGTTAAGGCCATACGTCCCATAATAGGTTAATTTAGATTTTATTTTTTTTAACTAAAAAAACTGTCAACCTATTTTTGACAAGAGGCTTTATTTTGCGTTTGTACTTATATTTGCTTATCTAATGATGTTCTTTCTTATTACTCTTTATTTTTATCTATGGTCTTCGTGCAAATTACTTCAGCAAATTTTAAAAAATACATTTCTTTTCTCTTGGTCCTTTATCAGGAAATATGCCTCTTTCTCCACTAGCTGTACCCAAAGGCGTTGTTCAGTCTCGTACCTTAGCGCCCCGAATACGTGGCACTCAAAAATAACACGCAGAACGATCTCCTCCTGGACTGAGTCAGTCAGTCAAACCGTATTAATTAGTTTGGCTAACTTTGGCCCGCTATAATGAATAATATCTAACAAAGTGATTAATTTATCACATTATCTAGATAACTTTGTTATTATATATAATGACCAGTTATTATGTATAATAGCTTAATCACAATGACTGTAACATACATATAATACATATGTGTATAGTATTTATAGTATGTTATTGGACAACGAAGATGTTAGTTAGTTTAGCAATTTTCTTCGTCGTGTAAATGTTATCACTGACTGGCGCAGTGGTAGCGTATGCGTGCCTATGCATGCGTATGCGTGCTGTGTCAAAGGTCTCGGGTTCGATTCCTGAGTCGGACCAAATATTTGTATGATATTGGTTTGGGAGTTTGGGTGTTTTCTATGTATAATATGTATGTATTTATGAAAAAAAAGTATATATGTATTAATATCAGTTGTTTAGTACCCATAGTACAAGCTCTGCTTAGTTTGGGACTAGATGGCGTTGTGTGTTATAATGTTCGAAATATTTATTATTATTTATTTATTAATACTATACAATTTTACCTACACCTTAGTAGGTGAAGTTCAAATTATATACAATCGTTGTTAATATATTACAGAAGATAAATAATAACATATTATTTTCGTTCCTTTCGGTGTAAGAAAATATAGATTTGCAATTGCGGACACAGTCTAATTCCTAGGTTAATAACACACATAAATCTCGTATTACATCTTTGAAATTATTTTTGCATTGTTATTTTTTTTTCTATTTTAGAACTATTTTTCCTTACCCGGCAATGTGCACTGTATGAGCAGCTTTGTAGGCTGTCCCACTTCAACGGTGGCAGGCTCTGTGACCGTTGTGGCTGGTGCCAATTCCATCCAGGCCCTTGCTGCTGCCATTAACCATTCCCGCTGTTCTAATTCGGCCGCATTA
The DNA here is from genome assembly GCA_003709505.1 of Hyphantria cunea. NCBI lineage: Eukaryota > Metazoa > Arthropoda > Insecta > Lepidoptera > Erebidae > Hyphantria > Hyphantria cunea. Next base: position 232,063 of record PKRV01001267.1, read on the forward strand.
GCGAAGCCTTGTCTTTGGCGGCCTGTTCTAGAAAGATTAAATATTAGAGTAAATTTCAGTTTTAAAACGACTATCTTTCGTTCCTAGTACAGAGTAGATTTATTTATATATTAGCTTAAATTACCTTATTACATTTAGTGTTTAATTATATCTTAAAACATTAAATTTTTATCTTATCTATTTTTAGTTGTGGATACCATATTATTAATTAATACTAATGTTAGATGTAAGGACCGCCTTTTGCGGTATAAGCCTCTTCCAAACATTGCCAAGTGGCTCTATCCAGTCTGGGCCAAAGTTGGTCCGTAGTTTCCACGATATCGTCACTCCATCTTTTAAACGCCCTTTCTTCTTTTCTTGTCTAGTAGATACCAATTTGTGACTGTCTGCGACTATCTTCCATCGATTGCTCTTTGAACGTGGCCGGACCATTTCCACTTGAGTGTCAGAACCTTTTTAACCACGATTGACGCTTTGATTCTGTTCCTAATTTCCGAGTTTCTTACTCTATCTTTCAATTTAATATTCATGTAGCTCCATTCTATTCCTCTTTGACAATTATTCCTCTTGTTAAAGTTTGAACGCTTGAGAGGCCAGGTTTGACATGCATATGTTAAGACCGGAGTAAGACAAATGTTCATCGCTTTGGTCTTCAAGTTTGTGGGAATGCAATCTTGAAGATCTCCTTTAAAGATCAGTACTTATTACAGCACAGTACAGTACAGAGTAGATATTCATACCAAATAAGCAACCTGACAATCTTGAACATTATTTAGACAGTTAGAACTAATTAACGAGTATCGATTACGGAATTTAAATATTCAAACAGCTACAGGAAATGACTCGCCTAAAATGAACTTTTTACAGATGTTTCCTTTCAACGTTCGTTCCACTCCAGAGATTGATTTGATTGAATTGCATAGTCCTACTAAGAATACTTGCTTTAGCATACATAAAAGGTTAAATCAATGCATAATTTGACGAATCAATAAAAATGACTTTAAACGCCTCCATGGGTGTACCCAGGTTTTGGGCGATGAGCAAACCCGGTTTTTATAATATATATTAATATAAATTCCTTCATTATAGAAAGGATATTTTTAAAAGTAACTTTAGAGGGTCTTCAGCTAAACTGTTTCAAACGTCTTCCGTGAAGGAATCGCCCATAGCGTTAACAAATTTTCTAGGCCCATTTCTGCTATCTTTCATCATCTTAAGCAAGTTTTCGGGGCAGCTGCTCCTCTCTACCTCCCTGGGTACGCCCATGAGCGCCTAGATAGATGTCAAACACCTAAGGCTTAGCGTTTCACGGGAAATGTTTTACAATGCTAAACGATTAAATTGCCATCAAACTTAGACAAGATCCGTGTGATCAAAGTAATAGTCGAATAGGGCATTTTAAATGTACCTCGTTTTCTTCGCCTCCCTGCCGGCCATTTCACGTAATTTGTTGTTGATTACCGCTTCTAAAGCTGAGCTGTTGATGCGCACCGCACGAGGTTGCAATTTGCATCTGAAATTTAAAATACAGTATGTTTATGTACAGTTATGTTTGCTTAACTCGCAATGTTAATTCATAAACACTAATATCAGTATGTGTTTCTTTGAAGAGCAGCACTTAACCACTATATCAGTGTTAGAGTGTTCCGGCAAAAGGGAAAACAAAAATAAAATTATACACTGTCTTCTCCCAAGTGTGAATTTCTATTTTTCTCCAATTAGCTATAAAGGCCTTTTGAAGTTTTCTTAGTGTGTTGTTTTATATTTTTTCAAACATTGTTATCAGGCTTTTATAATAAACTAAAAAAAAAACTGTATTACAATACTTCAATGAGAAAATTTGTTGAGGAAATTCTCCATTTCGCTTCTTCACAGGATATCTTAAGCTCAGTTAACGCGTTGAATTGTAATTGCATTTACGCTCACAGTCATGCTGTGGAATCACCCCAAATATACAGCTATTCACATAGATGAGTACCTTATACTTTCTTATAATATCTTTCGCCTATTTGCGGTATTCAATGTTTTAAAAACTTTTGCATGCCGACGTATTAGATACGGAGACAACGCCGGTACATGTATTAGAAGGGAAAATGTTTCTAATGTGTCCAATCCAATATGATAGCATATCAACAGTTTTTAATAGTCCACTGCTGGATATAGATATCTCCTCAGAAAGGAGGTTTTGGTCTGCTGAATCCATTAAGACATAACTAAATCAATGACTACACGGTTGGCCTAGTGGTTTCAGTGGTCGCCACACCACTTCCTACTGCGCCAAGTGTTGTGGGTTCAAATCCTACATGGGACAACACTTTGTGTAATCCATAAATTGTTGTTCTTAATCTGGGTGTACATTGTGTCTGTTTCATGTATGTTTGTAAAGATCCCCGTGACACAGGAATGTATATTCCTAATGCGGGAGTAGTCTTTAAAAAAAAATGGCTATGCCACCCTGACCAGATGGTTGTGTAGGACTTTTCCTTCTCTTTCCAGTTTTTTGATCCTTCGTACATCAAACACATAAAAGGCAATTTATATCACAACCATTAATTAAGACGAGTACAATTTTTCTTATATTTTTGGATAGCAATATTAGGTGGTATAAACGAGAAATTGACGGAATGTCAGATAGGTACCGACAGCAATTATCTAGTATTTACTCACATCGTTACTGTCATTGCCTATATTATTACTGTGCAGTAAGTAGTAGTAATCCTATATAATCATTCCTGAGAAACATCTTTTATGTGCTGTATGAATATATATAGAATAAGTTGAATAACAATTTCATAATATTGTTGAAAGAAGACTGCACATGCAAGAAACGAGATTTTATTATGTCCTTGCATGAACCACTTTGACCATCTAGGAATCAGGTTTTTAGAATCGTTGCATAAGAAAATCTTTCTTTAAACATTGCTTTTTTATTCTCTTTTTTTTGCAAGGCAAAGGCGTTTATCTTATACGTACATAAGATATACAGCGAGTACGGTTATTGCCCTGCTCTTTAGCTTTGAGTCGTAAATAGTTATATTGCATACACTCTCCCTTAGTAAATTAGCTGTCCAAAGCAGAAATCATTATTCAATAACGACTTGAGACTATGATATAGAATAATGAGGAAAATGGTTGTTGTTTTTCGGATAGGCTTTTGTTCAGCAGTAGATGGTAATAGAAGTGAGAATTATTGTGTTTGCTATGGCATAGTCATTTTTCAGCACAAATGAGATGAAACACAGCTTCGATGGGGATAAAAACCGGAGGAAAACAGTGTTTTCGTTGCTTTTTACAAAGTGAGTGAGGTTACCAACGCCCAAAATTTCCTCGCACTTATTAATCGTTAGTTGCAGGGGTCCAGGGGGCAGGGTATTTACTTACCCGTCTTTTACCCCTTATGACATTAAAAAAGAATGAACAACTAACCTGACAAATAGCTCTTGATCTGAAGATTGCTGCAACTGCTTGTCCATTTGCACAACAAGTTCCACGTTGTAGTAGAGTAGCTCATCTTCAGCGAGTTCGTTTAATGTTCCATTTATAGTGGACGTCCTCACCCCGCAACCGTTAGATGGCAAGTGAAGAGTAATTTTATTTTGACGGTTACCTGTAACGATTTAAATTGAGAGATTAAATATTTTGTTTCTTCTATATGAACCATTGGGTTGGCTAAAATCTTATCATATGCTCCGAGGATGTTACGCTAGTGTGCTAAAACATAGGCATAGACTATAGCGATGATGCGAATGCTCTGTGCAAATTCATGTCGATTGTTCTTAGATGATAAGTATGTAGCAACTTGTTCAGGATATGATGGCAATGGCCTACGCTGTGAGTAAAAGTTCGCTCGTTGTCCGTTCGTTCAAATAGGATTTTGAGAAATCATGTTTGATGATTTGATGGATGACAAAGAAATAATTCCTCATCACAAGAGACTTAACTACATAAGTTAATAGATTTTATTTCAAAGATCCACGCTGGCCACTTGGTTGGGGACTGGCAAGACAACGTTGTGGCTACGTAATCTTTTCGTTGGATGTTTTTAAGTCGCTCAAGGGACGCCAACTAAGCTTCACGACTGTTATCCTATGATAACAACCAGGACCGACTGCTTAACGTGATTTCCGAAACACGGAGACGCTCATGGTAGCATTCCACCAGCGGTCACCCATACAGGAACTGACTGTGCCGTCGTTGCTTACCCTCGGTGATTGTTTCTAATCACCGAGTGCAACTGGGCTATGAGCGCCTCAACAACAAGATTTCATTATTAATCAGACCTATTAAAGACTTTAGTGAAGTGAGCAATTCAAAAAACCATACCAGTTCGCAGCTATTGTATAAAAATATAGATTAGTTTACTTATTATAAAATATAATATTATCATTATCATACACAATACTAATATGTATTGGAACATACCTTGGACACGACATTCTCTGGAGAAGTCTTTGCTGAACACGAGACCTTTAAACGGCTGTGCCATTTCTAGATGCACTGTCATGGAAGTTTTATCACACACCGATGTCACGCTGGCCACTCGGTTGGGCATCGTCTGGCACTGACTGAGAGACACCGCCGACAGCAGTAGTATAGCACGCCACATCTTGGCGTGCCTGAAACAATAAATAGATAGTAATGAAAAATAGTCTTTGTATCTTGATCAGAAATGATTTATTTCTATAGTGCTCCACTTTCATAAAGAATATATGCGCTATCAGGTAAAAACAATTGTATCGAAGATCAAAAACGAATTAAAGTAAAAAAAATGGAAAAGAGGAGGAGCCAAACGAGGGTAGTAAATGGGTCCCAAGTGTCCCAACGCACTCGTGACGTAGGTACAAGAGATATTAACTGACAAAAATATGTTTTGGATGCCATTATGTATGAAATATATATATACTGTCACTATTATATATATATATATACTATGCTACCACTATTTGTTGATTTCTTCTATCTTAAATTCTTTAGAATTTTTCATATTAATGTATCTGTGCATTCGATCAGCAACTAATTACACCCTTAGCTGGTAATAAAGTAATGCAGGCATGTTCACTGCGTAATAAAGTAAGGTTCATAGAACTGAGCATCTAAGTGCTACGATCTATGATCTAATAATAAAATGCGGAGGTGTACTGTGGGTTGTTCGGCCCAAGTCTGCGGTAAAATGTGCTGTATTGAACGGCCATAGACCACTTGCGGTTAGGAACGTGGTTAATGCGGCAGATAGAGAAACAATTTGAGATAAGACAATCTATATTTTATATGCCATCATTACGAAATAAAAGCTTGATCCTACTAAAAGATCATGACCTCAGAAGCCCAATAATATCAACTTTGATTCCTTTTAATGGGTTAAATTTTAAAATTATATAATAAGCCTTTTAACTGTAACATAATTCTGACTTTGTAATAAAGCCACTTGCAAATTTTGTCTCATATTCTTGCAATTTTGTTTCCTTTTTTTGAGAACGTATTTCTTTGTGTCTATGCTTCAATGTCCAACCTAGAACGTTGCTAAGATACATTTTTATCTTTTAAATTTTACTCAAGAGGCTGGTGGTCAAGCTAATGAGCAATTTTTTTTATAAAATAGACTAAGAATAGATAAAGGTGTACAACTCAGAGTCTAAGTCGAAGCGTCCGTATAATTAGCACATGTATTTATTATGGGAATAGAAGCAAGTATTCTTAAAGTATATAAAAAGTTGTACAGACTTTTATTATTGGCCGTGGTGTAAGTCACTTTAATTATGAACCAGAATTACTGGTTCGAGCTGTCTTCTACGAGCCTATGTATTTATTTATATCTATCTAATGCTAGTGTTGAAGTTACTTATTAATATGCAGTGGTAAATGCAGCTTAATATTACATTTTGTATAGTATAACATTTAAAAAGCATGGAACCTGCTTAGGTCCTTTCACGCTAGTAATTCTTTGCCGGGTCATTTAAAAAAGTAAAATAACTAGAAAAGTCATGATTTTAATAATTCTTGGGTATTGTACTGGGTTTTACGGGAACGGAATAAGGTTGATGTTTAATTTAAACTCGTGCGGAAAACTCAACTCGCGGCAATTGGATAGGTTTTGCCATAAAATTATTGCACAAAGTAATGTTAGCTCAATTATCGATTAGGGAAATAGGATCTCCGGGATTTACAAAGCACAATACAGTTAGACGGAGAGGATCTACAGCATTGCATATCTTTTCATATGTTTATTAAGTCATGTTTGTTAGGTAGATTGTATTTATATGTACTACAGGACTGTTTATCCGATCATAAATGTTTGTAAACAAAGTTGCCAGTATTATACGCCAGCAAAGGTTATAAAAATATTACAGAAATATAGCAAAATGTTTATTACTAGAAGGAAGACGTCATTGGATATTAGTTGGCTGAGGGTTCAGATATTTGGAACCTCGAACGTCGGCAATGTAAGTGGATACGACAGATCTTTATAAGAACTTTACTTCACAAGAGATTCATATTGTTTCCAATTTTTATTAGAACAAGTAGCTGCGCCCCTCGGTGTTGCCCGTGGTTGCTGTTGTACCTTCACAAATAACTGTGGGCAACACCGCGGGGCGAAGCTTAAAAAGAAGTTACTCATTATGACATCAGCTATCTGCTTGTGAAAGCCGTTCTAGAGGTTGGCCAGAACAAACAGACAGAATTTAAAAATTGTTTTTTTGATGTAAGTACCCTATATACTTCCACAATTATGCATTTACTAAAAGCAGACAATTTAATTAAATTTATTTGTGAAGATAAAATTATCTAAATAAATCAGCATTATTTCCTAACGCTTCCCAATATCTCTTCGAGATTGCAATTTAAGTACTTATAGATACGATATAATTTGTCTAATACCCCCACGCAAAATCCCGACATATTTCCCTTAACCTTTACCTCTAATAAATTAGATAGCTCGTAAAAGGCTCTCAGCTCTGCTCTCCAAGATTTAAAGACATTGAACCATAGATAAATTTAAGATAGTAAATATTTTGAATTAAAAATTTTGTCATTATCTTTTTGATCGTTTGAATGAGTGATAAATCAAGATTGATTTTCTCTATGGTTTGAATTCTTTCAAAGATAATTTAGATTTTTATTAGTAATTTATAATAATGTACAGCTTCATCATAAACATACATATATCCATTCACAAGCAAAGAAGAAATTGCAAAAAGAAGGAAACTTACCATAAACCATATAGTTAAAAGTTGAGTTGTGTACTTATATCAATTTGGGGTTATGTAGTTACATCGAAAAAGTATAAGTATTGCTTAATAGATTAGTTAAGTTTGCTTTGACTAGCTTCATTCCAAACATAATCTGGAATACAAATCACCGACAATGACATGTAATCGCAAGAGCGGTACTCAAGGCGTCTCCTAAAAACTTACCCATTGTACTTTACCGCCGAAGCGTTTTAGAAAAGATCTATGGTACAATTCTTCATTTATCCTAAATATATGTTTGTTGTCCGAAACAAACAGTTATATTTTGTTGTTTCCGGTCGGCAATGCAGATGGTACAATTAGATAGGCAATTAGATTGTTTAAATGAATTGGGTCTTATGATCTATGTCGCGAGATTGTGCGATTAAAGGTGGCTTCACTTTCGACTGTCACGCATCGTATCATATTAATTGGCAACATAATATCTCTTTCTCTTTTTGCATGTGAATTATAATATGAGAGGCGTAACAGATGATCGGTGACGAATTTTAATCCTTACATTCACGATAGAAACCCATTAGGCAATCATTAAATTTTCGTATAGTGTTATCTGTGTGCAGGACCGTTTGTGTTATCGAACTAGAGTCTACTGGACTATTTGAAACAAAAACATAGCAAGGTTCTTATATTTGGAATGCGTAATTTCAACAAAAAAGAAATAATTAAAATTGTCACAACACAATTAAAAAGTTTTTGCGTCTTTTTATATTTTGTTCATTTGTTACTACGCGAAATTCACAGGTTCTACATTTCATTTTGACAGCGTTTTTAATAATATAAGGAAGTTTTAACACTATTAACACAAACGACCATAAACGCGGTTTATACTGCGATGGAGGTTAATAAATAGTTACATTGACATCACATTAACTAATCATTAACGTATAAGAATAAAAATCAAATCAAAAAATTCAAATCAACAACCNCCTATATAAGAATATCGCTGAGATACTATTTATTTTTCCGTAGCTTCTACTTACAGTTACAAGTTCCCCACAAGCATTATCACGGAGGCAAAACAAAACAATTACACGAACAGCTATGTGGTGTTGCGTAATTCACAATTAGAGGGCAATTACAACTGTATACGAATGTGCGACCAGCCGGTTTGTGAGATTTGCCATTACAACCTTCTTATTAGGAGACGCTTCTTCCCATCAGCTCCAACGTGTGAAAATAAAGGTTATTAAACGTATTAAATCGCTCTCGTCTAATCGTAGTTTTGGGGTGATGTAATTAGATGGAAATTATACTCGTAATTAATGCAGATTCCCTTCGCAATTTTGGTGTTGAGGGCTGTACAGATTGATGGAGTTGTTTTGCTTTTGCCGCACTGCGGAAGAACGGCTGTGATGTCCCTCCAACACAAAGAGAGGATCCTCCAACTAGGCGAGGTGATCGTGCCTAGTGAGCCGCTGCCCAACGGCTGATGTTGGGAAATTGTACGTATGTTAATCGGTGCGAGAACTTCTATTGCGCGATGCAGGATTGGTAGCTTCTTCGTACACTACGTTATTCCGTAGCCAGTGTATCTTCGGTAGATGGCGCTGTCATATGTTTATGTTGCCACTGTATGTGGAAGTCGCCACAATACTATCAGGTGGTTACATATGAAATTGATTGCCAGAGTTGCACAGCCATTATTGTGCCGACTGAGAAATGTAACGCAGCAGTCGAGTGTTTGCTGGTTCGCTTTGCTCGTTCATGAGGTTTTCAAGAAGACCACTTAGTAGCAATCGTTCAACGTTGCCCCAATGATTTATAAAATGTTAATAATACTAATACTTTATAACGTCAACTAGTCCCAAACTTACAACCCATCAACCTAAAATGACAGCATTTGTGGTGACGTGTTTCGTTGGTGGATCCGAGGCGGGAGGCCCAATGATACAGAAGTATCTCACAAGGCCGCTATAATGTGTGTCACGGCGATGTATTCTTGTAATTGTGTATGGTGACCACTAAACATAATTCAGAGTAGGGTCACTTTGGCAGGCCCATGTATAACAAGCTAAAATTAAAAACCTCCTACGTAAGCACTTAATCGAGTAATCATACACCTAAAATGCCTTACATCATTTTTGAAAAGAGCTAATACGCTTACTAACGCTAATAAAACATAGCTAACGAACCTATAAAAACATAGAAAGGGCCACTGCAAGGAAACTGGTTTTAAATGGAATAAATCACATCAAAATCGGTTCATTCGTTTGAAAGCTACAATGCCACAGACAGACACACAAACAGACCAGATAGACGTCAAACATGTAACAACCTTCTTTAAGCGTCGGTGTTTAAAAAAAAGTTGACTTAACTCTTATTATTATTTTTTTTTTTTATATTTATGCTGCCAAAATGACTCTGCCCTACCTGATGGAAAGCATGAGCAGAATCCAAGAGTGGTGGTCACCATCCTCAATGCGAAAAAGAACAATGCAGCATGGTGACCCACACTATGGCGGCCTGGGGAGAAGGGGGATGGTGAGGGGGATAGGGGGCGTTGGATTGGGGTATGGGCCTCCGGTATCCTCACTCACTCGATGAAACTCCCGGTTTTCTGTGAGGCCGTGGTATCACTCCGGTCGAGCCGGCCCATTCATGCCGAAGCGTGGCTCTCCCACGGTGAATATTACAGTTAACAGTATAACATTCTTTATCATTTTAATCTTTAACTACTTCTTGAGATAAATAATATTGATCGTAGCCCCACAAAATTATGAATAAACAAGGTAATAAAATGAAATCGCTTGCGTTGTCTGTTCGTTATTTTCCTTTTTTGCTTCACGTAGATTAAAACCGTTTTTTTTGCTCACAGCGAAGCCTACAGCTGGCTGTGAAGTGGTTTGCGATGAATCTACAATAGCTTCTACAATAGCCTTTAATTCTTTACTATCCACTTTAGTCCACGGGGTTTGTTATGAATGTCAAAATTTGCAGAGCGAAAACGTTGGAACCAAAAACGTACCGTGTTTCCTTTTGCGACACCAGCGCCATACACATCGTTAATCCTTCGAGCTGTTTCTGCAGCACTGGTGCCACGGTAGAACTCGTACTCGTAAATAAAACGATGTAACAAGTTTCCATTGTGCGAGATGAGCGACGCCAAAGAAAAAACAAATGAATTCATGTTTTCGAAATTCAAACGTACCAAATAAATGGAATTATAACTTCGAATTTCGAATTCTTATCCAAAGAGGATATATTGCAGATCAAAGTGGTCAATGCGACAAAACGCCATTTTGATATGTTAAGATCTAATGTATAATTATGTTGTATACATATATAAGACAAGAATAGACTAACATATTATGTCCATTAATGTCACAAAACTCGTAACCTATAATAAAACTCCAAAAAACTTTGCTGTACATAAAACTCTTTGCCTCGCACAACCAAAATTGAGTAGTAAAGCCACGCTGATTTCTGCAGGAACGGGCAGGCTCGACCGGAGCGGTTCTACCCTGTTACAGAAGACCAACGTAAAATGACAGCATTCGTGCTGTCGAGTTTCGTTGGTGAGTGCGAGATCGGACTGGACCGAGTGCGGATGTATAAAATCTCAATAGACTGCCATAGTGTGGGTCACCATGCTGCATTGATGCATTGTCTGTTGTTCGCAATGAGTATGGTGACATTATTTATTAAAAACTTTATGCACATTTGCACACTGGTGGATTTAATGCCCAAGGCATTCTTTTTTGCCCAGTCAACCTTAAGGTGGTGTTGATATTGGTGTTGGTGTGTTCTAGTAAGGTAGGTGGTGCACAGAGGTTACATAATCAATAAAAATCAACAAAATATAAACATACATATAAATAAATATACACATAGAGAATACACACATAGTAAAAACATATAGGTGGACTCACGGATTACATTCGTACACTATGACAACCTGAATCAGCTATCGATTAGTAATTTCTGCCGTTTCGATTTCCTCATAAGAGAAAACTTGTAGTTTTGAGTCTGGATTTCATTGTGTACGTTTCATAAATATTCGGAAATGTCATAAACAATATTCCTACTGGGGATATGTATTTTGAAAAAAGAAGAAGACATATTTATCATATGACGTGAATTATCAAGACTAAGAAAGAAATGAGGTCACGAAGATCGTAAAATCATTCGCGTTGAACACGGCCATAATATACTAAGATGAAATAGATTAAGCGTCAATTGAAGTGAAAGCAATTTTTATTGACCGTGAGATCCTACTTTGAGATGATTTTATCAGATTCAAAGCTCTCTCCAAAAATAATTGAAGGAATGTTACTGAGATTTCCAACATCTTGTAATTTTACTCAATACAAATACGTTTCTATCAACAACTAAATTAGAAACAATTATGAAATTTCGACATCACAGACTCAAAACTCGACACTCAAAAAAAGTAAAAAGTTGCAATAAACAGACTTATATTATTTGATCTATGCCCAGATCTGTTTATTTTTATAAAAACTTTTCAAAAAGGCATCTACTTCCTGTATTCTCTGCATCGCCCGATGTTTCACTGGTAGGAATACCTTGAGCATTAATTCCACCAATGCACCAAGTGCATTATTTATTTTTATATATTTTTATTTATACTTTATGCACATTAGTAGTGACAAAGGTGGGCTTAACCAGCCGAACTTAGGATGATGCAGAGCCAACACAAGGTAGATGCACAAAACTAAACATAAGTTGATATTATATCTCAATAATAAATAATTAAACCATAAGTAGTAATTATATTAATTAATGAACACTATTTAAATACATACATTTACATACATACAAATAAACACATAAATATATAACATATACGCAATATAATTTTCATATGGGGACAGTACGATGGTATCAAGGTGGATCTGATAGAATGTGTAGAAAATGTTTCCACAATAAGTGTTTAAAACTTTGCCTAGTTTTAGCCATCCTGATCTCGAGAGGGAGCTCGTTTCATAGAAGGACAGCTTGTACGAAGAAGGTTGAGTGAAGAAAATCCGAGCGGTGAGTGGGACATTATAGAAGCATATTGTTGGAAGACCTAAGGTATTTAGTGTGGTTTGAAAATACATACTGAAATTGCGTAGTTAGGTAGGAAGGAGAGCTTGAAGAGAAGAGTAAAGAATAATGGGTAGTTAACGTCCGTGTCTGTCTACGTTGGCGAATTGGAAGCCACTTCAAATGAGACCGATACTCGGACACATGATCATATTTCCGTAAGTTGAATATGAATCGAATACATTATTAAATAAATAAACGTGAGTCGAAACAGCTAACTAACACGTCTAGAATTGGACTAAGAAAATGTTTACTGAGACCCTTAAGTATGAAGAAAGACAATCCCTATTTAAAATCAACAATTATTTGTAAAGCTCTAAAATCATGGGGACCAAGTAGCAAGACTTTATTACACATTGGATGTTATTTTCAAATATTTTATTACCACGTACGTATGGGATAGATCTATATTTTTTTGCCACAGCGTGTAATTTTAGGGTCATTAGTGTTTTTTATGGAATTTAGGAGGCAAATGAGCAGACGTTTCGCCTGGTGGTTAGTGATTACAGCCGCTCATGGACACCCGCAACACCAGAGGCGTCACAATTATGCTGCAGGCCTTTTGGGGATGGGGGAAGGGGTTGAGGTATGTTCTTTCGGTATAGGGATGGCGTTCTTACGCAGTTCTTACGAAGCGGTTCCCGGATCCCTCCCGTCTCAGGCGCAGAGTGGCATACCGTGTGGTTTTAGTAGGTTCGATTCCGACACACCTCAAGCCTCGGTGGGGCGAAGGCCTTAGGGAGTATCCAAACGTAAAAAAAATATATATAATATTCTTTCGGTATCCTCGTTCACTCAGTGAAACACAACGCAGGCGCTGTTTCACACCGGTTTTCTGTGAGGCCGTGGTATTACTCCAGTCAGGTCGGCCCATTCATGCCGAAGCCTGATCATGGATATTTCATTTTCTCTTCCACAAATCACAAACAATCCTTTTCTGACAGCAGTTAAAACTATTCTATTGGTCCTATCCTAAGCGTTTATTAAGGGCTCGACCACACTCAAATCATAAGAATAAAACGAATCGAATAGTCACGCAACATCATTCCTTATATCATGAGAACTGAGATATAACGGGACTCACAAATCATAATAATCTATTTCTTAGTCGCTACGCCTATTACGTTCCCATCTGCTCACAGTATCCGCCATTGACCGACAGCCGGATACATTAAGTTCAAGTGGCGGCCGCTAGGTGCTAACATTTTATTGCGATGATCATTTTGTAACGTGACAAATTTCGCCTTCTTTCTTCTTTTTCCTAGCATTTTTTATTCCTAACTATATTTGGAGTCGGCTACTAGCTTAACTGGATTTACCTGAGAAGCGACTGGCACCGGATGTCGAATGATTGTCATAGATATTCATGACAACTGGGACCGACGGCTTAAAGTGCTCAAAACGTGCGAAACACCACCTACCTTCCATACTATGGTGATAATTATGAAATGAACTACATAGAATGAATATGAACTACTTAAGCTAAATTCATTTTGTTCCGTGGGATAGGGCTAACTTGATTTATACATATCTAAGTGGTAAACTGAGAAAATCGAACGAATCTTTCAGGATATTTAATGTAATTTAAATCTCACCTTCGAGCTTATTCATCAAATTAAATAGCACGCACCATCTTCTTGTTGCACTTATGACCGCTTTCAGTAAATATCGCGCATGGGTTGGAAGCGGCGGAAATAAAAAGTATAAATATTAGTGAAATATTCGCTTGGTGCATGTATATTTATGCTATGTATCTCTCCTTCGGTTGGGGACACAACGGGCAGCTCTCAAAGTCTTCGTGATCGTTAGTAGTACAGTGATATCCGCTTACGCCGTGCTGCCCGCCGTTTAGCTTGGCCAAAGAACACAGTAGTAAATAAACTAGTAGTGTATAAATACTAATCGTCCAAAACCTCATTATAATTTCCGAAGAAGGTAATTATGGTATAATTCAATTCTCCCATTACTGCTAGGTTCGTCGACATCGCTTTTTATACTGTAACGATCAATTTTGCAAGGTGAGACCGTGGCATATAAAATATTTAATTGATTATTTTCTTTATTATCGAATAATAATCGTGTTTTATAATTCACTGAATTTGATTAGTTGTCTCGGTTTAGATTACGAAACACGTAAATATAATGTTTTTTTTTAAATATTGGTCTCCCAAAGTGCCTCTACTCTGCCTGACGGAAAGTATGAGCTGAACTCAAGAAGTGGTCACCACATTCTTTGCGGATGTAGACAATAATCATCATCATCATCATTATCATTATCATCATCAGCCTATCGCAGTCCACTGCTGGATATAGGCCTCTCCAATTTTGCGCCACTTAGTTCGATCCATGGCTTCTCGCATCCAGCTCCTGCATGCCGTCTTGCGCAAATCATCGCTCCACCTGGCCTGTGGACGTCCTACACTACGTTTGCCGAGACGCGGTCTCCACTCAAGAACTCGTTTACCCCAACGGTTATCGGTTCTTCGGCAAATGTGGCCAGCCACTTCAGCTTGATAATCCTGTGGGCTAAAATCATAAAAGAAAGGAGCATTCATATATTATCAAAAGACGAATGCTTAAATTGAGCGCGCTTTTCGTCTCCATCCCTCTTCATAACATGCAAGAAAACGAACAATAAAACACTGTACTACTCTTTCCTTAAAGCGATGAAACCACCATCTTCAGTAAATGTAATTTATAGTAAATCGAACATCGATTTAATGCTTTCACGACAATTTATATTAAGCTGTAGCCACGACTGATACATACCTAAACAAATGCTTCAAAACCTCGTTGAATGCCTAAGTTCGATAATAACTTATCCGTAACCCTCGCCACCAATATTCAATACAAAAATACATACATATAAAACTCTACTACTTACGATATTATATACAGAAAATTTATTTTTCTTAAAATACTTAGTTACTGACTTTATGCGACAAAATATCAATATGAAATATTATACGTCTTATTTAAATACGGAAACAGTACCAAACTTTGTTTTCTTATTTCCTCAGAGATCTTGTTACTGCCGGCTTGGTCCATCTACTTTACAAAATCGTTAGCACTTGAAGCATACTTTAGCATAATAGGTTTTAAAATTTGGAGTTGTTGTTACTATAGGACTTAATTTCGCTATGATCGTAATATGACGATACGATCTGTGGATCAGATCATTCATAAAATCTAAACTTTTGTGGTTATCACTGCATCACAATTAGATGAAAAACAGTAAATACAGTCAGGAAAGGCAATAGAATTATATTTTAACTACATATTAATAATCTGTAAATAGTGCACAATCCAAGAAATCCAAGAAAATCACCTTGTAGGGGGTGTCTACTAACTACTAATGCTCCGTCGTTCGTGATCACAGTCGCCACTTTAGAAAGTCCTTTGACTGCGATAATAGTGTATTATATCTACTAGTCGCCCCCTGTATTCAGAATGAATCCACTGAGATATTTACAAAGTGAATTTTAGTTAAGCGACATAATATAGTTTTTCGAGATTGGATTCAGTGATTTTTTAGCCATAGTCTATGGTTAATTTGAGCTACTCGTCAAGAACCTTCGCCGAATACCGGTAACGTTATTCCAGCGGCACACTTTTATAATGGACTTGGACAAAAAATATACACAAGTTTTAGTGTGTAACGAAAGGTAAACGTATATTTGTGTGTCATGAGCCTCCACGACATTCAAAATACCGCTACTGGGTATCGTAAACGGTTGGATGCTTAATTCTAATTCGTTTCACAAATATTAACATTGTTCTAGAACAATACTGTATGAGTACTTTCCAGAAGGTAAATAAAAAAGCTAAAGCAAAGTTGTATGGTCCTATTATTTCGATCAATATCATTAGTAGAGATTTCGATTTGTATCTGATCAAATCCAAATCAAATCAATCAAAATCATAAAGGTAAAGAGCATTCATATACTAACAAAAGATAAACAATTAAAATGCGCACGCTTTTCATCTCCATCCCTTTTCAAAACATCGAAGAAAACGGGAGGAAATGTGTTGCACATGATCACCATTACACAATATGTTAATTATAACTTTACAATAAAGGAGAAATTATGAGTATAAGCTAAGACTAAAGCGTCAATCAGTATACCTACATAACAACCAAATACCTGTTAAAACCAACGTATGTTTAAAACACGTCGCGTCGGTCACAAAACAAAAAGTTATAACCGACTCTAATCACTTGAGGAGCTGAAGTTCTCCTGGAGTAATGGACCATTAACAGGTATGACTTCCAACATGGCCAGGAACCTACTGAATTGTCCAGACATTTTAAATTGGTATTTAAACTCCCGTTCGAATAAAATAAAAAACGTTATACTTATTAAATTCAGAGCACTTCTCAAGGGTAAATTAATGGGTATAAAGGGTATTTATTAATGTGATAATTAAAATCAAATACCAAGTACACGTGGTAACGTAAAAGAATGAATGAATATTATTTAAAGTAGAATTCTTACTATACTTTAAACTTAATTGAAAACATCATTATTATGTGTAAATTGTTTTATCTTTTTATTTACACTTATTTTAATCCTAACATCCTAAAACTTCATTCTTTTCCAGATTTTCATGTATTCATTTGTGGCAAGCATTCTTCCTGAAAAAAATCTCCTCCGTCCCTACTTGACCTGTCAAGTAGGGACGGAGGAGATTTTTTTCCTTTAGAATTTCTTGCTCTGGTCAAGTTCATCTCAAAATATGAATCATGAAAACGGCACAAGTTATGTGTAACACAAAAATACCGAATAGTGACACAAAATAAGATAAATGTACGCAATATGTGGATTCTGTCATTAGCCAAAATGTTCATGATTCGATGTGCCGTTATATTAGCTGACGTTTTAAGTTGAATACGTGTTTTTATAAATCATTGTTGAGGACAAACGGTGAAAGTCAAGTATGCACACAATGTAGATTATGAAAAGTTGGGAATGTGCAATAAATTAAGACCTCATGACTTTCGCTTTGTCTTTCAAAACTAGCTTAGAATTTGTAAGAATTTATTCAACGTTAGTTTACATAGGCAAACCAAATTATGTCTTTATTCCCGAGCCGTATTATATAGCCGCTAAAACTTTACATTTTAATAGCTACCTAAATATGTATTCCTCAATACACACCTATTTATGTTAGTGTAAGATTCTGAACTACTGAACCTAAGATTTACCGACTCTTAGTGGTAAAAACTCGAAACATTCCTATATAATCGTTTATTTCGAACTGTTACCATTATTCACTTGGGAAATCTTAGGATTTTCCTCAATACACGATATATGTTAAGATAAACATGTCATAAGAACATTGTTATTGAATTATGTAGGTTAGGTTGAGTTAGAACAGTAACTATTAATGCCAGACCAGTGACGGTTGGTAAATGTTGGTTTTGGGAATAAAACAATACACGCAAACTTGTCTTATTCAAATGATTCAACAAAAACAGCTGCTACCGTGGCACATATCTATTATATATGTATATTTCTCATGTCATGTTTGTACTCACCATGAACTCCGAAACTAGCTAACTGATTTTCAAGTTTTTTAATGAATGAGATTCTAGCGTGCTTAAGACAGAATAGTTAACATCACGATTAGATAAATAGGAGCCGAGCATGATTAAAAAGAGGCGTTGGTGAGGTAGTATAAAATTTCGTATTACACCATGAAATTTGTGTTCATCCCATTACTTGTATTAGGTGGGAATTGAATTTACGACGTGTAGCTGGTTCAAAAGTAACAACATGTGTTGAAAAAATAACAAAACAGTTTGTTGATTAAATAAAAGCTGTAGGCTAACTAAAGTAGGAGAAATAAAAACCTGTTAGTCTTCTTAGAAAACCACGGCAAGTAGGTACAATTTTCGAGTGAGAATTTTTTAAAATTTTTGCTAAAACTTTATTCATAATTTATTATAAAATGTTTATATAATATATCATATAATTATATATTAGATTTCTTGTACTCTTTTTGGAATTGCATTAATTCTTGATAAACATATGTACATAATATTTATTTTAGATTTCTACTAATAATTAAAATGTATAACAAAACGTTCTGCGCTATGTTCCCACAGCTATTGTCGCGGTTTTCCATCAGTAGAAATTAATCAATGAGTTTCTCCTTATTGTTCTAGTTATGGTTCACTAGGAGCTTGTGTAGCTATAGATTTGCAAGAGTAATTTATTGGCTGAGTTCCAATAGCCTCCGTAAAGGTATTTCTACCTGGGCTATTGGAAGCGACAAGTATCTAATCTCAATTTACCGCTTGATGGACTAGGGAATAAGTAGATCTGGGAGGTGTCCGGATGTGTTAATAACAGCAGTTACCGGATCCCTCTCTTCACTGGTACAGAGTGGCACACCGTGTGGTTTTAGTCGGTTCGATTCCGACACACCGCCGCGCCGCAAACCCCGGTGGGGTAATGGCCCGTGAAGGTTTCCACACGAAAAAAAGGGGATAAGTAGATAGATACATTCAACAACAAAAACAACCGCTTTTAGTTATGTTATTTTTTCTTCTACGGCTACATTAATTACTACGTATTGAGAAGATGATAATAATTTTCTTATTTATATGTTTGTTATTGTTGCATTCACTTAGCAAGCAACAAGTTAAAATTAATAGCCGCCGTTACATCTTGACCGTTGTGTTGTTGTTAACAAACACAACTTGTTTTTATAACATTCCACGTTATAACAGTAACCCAAAATTTTGCAATATAACATGAACTTTACTGTAAAGCTATTACCATAGGAACTGGTACGCAAAGACGGCGGCACCATTGGAACGTTCTAACAGTTAGGCCCGTTACACATAACGATACGATGTAAACTACGCCCGTCGGGAATGCGGATGAATTCCATTCATGTGAAGTATGCGAACAAAGGCCTGATGCCTTCACCTTGAGAGATTTGATTGTAATTTGTCAGTTCCATAATTGCAACAAAACCCCCAACTCATTTACCGTGTAATAAAACGGCGAGTGATAGATTATACTGCTTTACATGCTCGGCAATAATCTTGCTCAAAGAATTGGCAATACTAGGACGCACGGCAATGTTGCCAGCTTTGCGGTTGATGTCCTGGAGAAAGGAAGTTTTATAGTTTGCTTTTAAATTATGTTTTTGTGTATCTATATATGAATTAATGTCTTATATGTAAAATACTATAAAGAACTTTAATCCAGAGACTATGTGCTTTGTGATAAATTAAGATTATACTAAACTAGCTCTTGCCTGCAGTTCCGCGTGTACATCGGTTGTCGTGGTAAAAAAAGAGCCTTTTGTCAAGAATCTACATACTAAATTCAAATGAAAGCGGTGCAGCGATTAAGCCGTGAATGTGTAACAGACAGCAGACAGAGTTGCTTTCGATTTTGAATATTAGTATCGATGTATTCTTGGATAACGTCCGAACTTTAGTAGAATTTTAATCTTATTTTTTTCTTTAATGATATACTTTTACAAGAAAACAAACACCAAAATATTACATGTTATTGTGATGCATGCTAAGCAACTAGATATGAAGAAGTGAATGATTCATTAAAGTAGTGGATATGTTTCCAGTTAGGGCGCGTGCAAATAGTTAGTGCAAATTCACCGGTAACACTCATTGTGGAACATAAACTGACAACGTCTCTGACCGGCTGATACAGTACTGACGTCACCAGAATAATCCTTGGGCCACGGTCCGGTATACCCGTCAGGGTTTCCACAGAAAAAAAAGATATGTTTCGGTAGGTAAAAGGTACTTGTTAATATTAAAAATACTCACTCTTAAAATGAATAAAACGAATAAAATGTATTTGTATTTGACATAATCTTAAATGTTTTTGTAGATTAATAATGATAAGGATCCCGTTTCTGTATATTGATTTGCTAATTAATTTTATCTACAGAAAAGATCACAATTTTTATCTTAGCTAATTGTTTTGAAATATGCTAGATTTTAAAAAATACCGTTAACTTGCAATTTATCAGTCCTGCTCCTAAAATTTCATCACAGATTTAAAATTGTTTCAGTTTTAGTCTGAATAGATCCACAGTCATCTAAACGACAAAATGTTTTAAGACTTCTAAAATTAACGATATAAATTAAAAAATAATTAGAATGAATATATTTATACATATATAAGTAATAGATATAAGTCAGCGATGTCAACGCTGCCATGATACTGGTAGGCAAATGATAAAACAATTTTACGATTATACACTTAACTTACTTTTAATAAGTATGCGACTTTAGTATCGTAATGTTTTTCTTTTAAGTATATTTAGAGTATTTCTAAGTACTATTTTAATATAAATCATAAATATTCACAGTTCTGAACCACTTATATTAAAGGAGTAATGCTAATGTTCTATTTATATGTAAACAAATTTTAATAAGAACATCCTAGGTTATAAGAAAATAATTTTCTAGGGCTCAATGACAGAAGCTCGCACTGGGTGCAATAATAATTAATAATGTGAAATGATTGTGCACTTTAAAACTATTAAGTAACTTCTCTTCAAGATTCTTGCATATTTTGCAAACTTGTAACTTTAAGTTTTATTGTAAACATGTTAATAGTTTCGATAGATGCGACAGGTGTTGACATGTTAGGTAATTTAAAGAGGATGGATACCTTTCACGCGACGTGGACCTCACGTCGATATGATTACGTCATGACCTCCAGCTAAATGCATAAACTCGTATACATATTTTCCATAATATTTATAGTACACTTTTTTCATGGTTTCTTCCTCTGTGAACCAATAGAGGGTCGCAAACACAATGTAATGTGATATGTGAGAACGCAAGTAACTTGATTAGATCGTAAATATTTTCTCGTAGTTTCCCTTCTTTGTGATTTTATTTTTCCATTTTTTTAAACAACTCCGCATAATATATACCTTCATCCTATGCAGCATGAGACTTTATAAACATACATGGAACGGACACAAAGAACACATAGACCCAAAACAATAATTCGAGAATCACACAAAGTGTGGTCCCATGTGGGAGTCGAACTAACAATACTCAGCGCAGTATAAAGGGCGTGGTGACCGCCGTCTTAAAATGGCTTTTATGGTAACTTAGATTTTTCGTTGAAATATACAAACAGCCTACCTTTAGCTATCAGACTCGCGAGAGAGGTAAGCTCGCCACTAATGAGAGAAGTAGTGTCATTTTCAATAACCACAGGCACAAAACCTTTAGTAAAATAATACTATAAAAAACAAAAATAATTTTTAAGCCGGACTGCTATTTCCAGTCAGGGTGTGTGTATCCTGTAAACGTTTAATTACAAGAATGCGGTAATGTGCGGTCTGTGGTATTTATGAATGGCACTTAAGCT
Organism: Hyphantria cunea; assembly: GCA_003709505.1. Lineage (NCBI taxonomy): Eukaryota > Metazoa > Arthropoda > Insecta > Lepidoptera > Erebidae > Hyphantria > Hyphantria cunea. The sequence goes on from PKRV01001267.1 coordinate 253,733, forward strand.
GTCAATGCAAATGGAAGGATATTTTTAGATGTATAAGATTTTATATATTTTATTGCACGGTTCCTATTTATGTTGTTTTTCACATATATACACATAGAGTAAGAGTTATATATTACACAAGTTACAGTCAGTTTTTACTACCTGTTACAAGAAGGTTCTAATAAACATCTTCAGGTCAATAAATCGTGTAATAAATTTCATGCATTTTCAAGCAAATGTATATATATATTAGGTTACAGTCTGTGGAACAGTCAGTTGCAAGTAAGAGATTTTTATTCTAGACCTGAACTTGTCTACTTATACCTAATCTTTAATAGAGTTGTAATTAAATCATAATCATCACCAATTTATTGCAGTCATATCCAGAAGTAGTTCTGGACAATGATAATGACACCTTAGATTTTAAAACTTCGTTTCTAATCCATAAAATTATTAACTACTTTAGTAATGACTGCTCTTATGGATCAGAAACGAGAACCACACTTAGTGCTCCTTGGAAGAAGTCTACGTTCAGCAGTTATGTTCAGAACGGCGGTAGTTAGGTTCATGAGAAACGGTGTGGATAAATCCTTGATTTTAGTAATGTATAATAAAGACTTAAAAACTAATTAAATGAAATATGTTAAACATACATTGTTTAAGTTAAGACCCAGATCATATCAGTACATTGAATAAACTGATTTTGTTTGTTTCGCAAACATTATTATGGTTCCAATGTCAAACAAAAAACATAACATGCCTTTTTTGACATTGATGCAGAATTATGGCAAATATTTTGGCAGCTGTGTTTAATAATAATGATAATGCGATATTAAGTTCATAAATCTCATACAGGGCCATCTGTTTCCAAACCAGGCAAGGACAACTAGGTAACCAGATTGCTGATAAATATACTAAAACAATTGGCAGTTTTTTCAATTTTATTTGTGTATAAACATAAGAAGAAGTACTTAAATATTGGAATCATTTTCTTCCGCATTTCCAGGTTGAAGAAGATAGTAGTATTACTTGATGTTATCCACCTGGTAATGAGCGAGACAGATAGATATCTCGTCCGTCACATGTGAATCCGTCAGAACGCTTTCACTCTTGAGCCTCTCCGATTGTTATCTAACTGTGTGATGCTCGCTGGAGTCGTCAAGTGTCACCCACACTTACATTATACCTTTTTGTTTTATTTATATTTCGCTTCACATTGCTAAATACAGCAGGTAATAGGGATATTTAGAAAGACTTTTTTTGTTTGGCAAATTCTCAAGCTTTTTTTAATTGTAGTAATTAAAAAAATCAACCTTGTCCTTAGCAATACTGTTAATGTAATCTGGCCTTGCTAGGCTAATAATTTATTTGATAGTGAGTAAAAATAAACTAATAAGTTGTTTTTAACTTTTTTGATTTTTAATTAACAATGAACACGAACTCATTATCCGTTTTTGTGAAGAGAGTTCTCTGATATAGCGAAACAAAAAGTACCGATATCTTTAAACTCATAAGAGTTTATAGAGCCTGGCCAACACAAGCGCAGAGGACATCAAGTCGGTTTTAAATTACCTTTAAAAGGCGTACAAAAAATAATTATAGAAGTAATTATTTTTAGCACAGCACAAATTATAAGTGAGTCTGTCACTTTTATATTTAAGCCATGGGCAAATTCGTCCAAAGATAATTGAGAGCACAGGTGTAGCATCAATCGATAATGATCTTACATTGAGTGAGCATCAATCTGTTATGTTATGTAATTAACATTGCGCGTGCCGAGTTCGTATCACAATGGCAACAGATTGTAAACCCACGACACTAAAGCTTACACTTTGGGCTGTTTAACCACTCAGGGAGCAAAGGATTGGAAAATGGTTACTTTGCGAGTAAAGGTGTTTATCATAAGGTGGTGTAGTATATTTATTATTGATTATTAAGAAAAACACTGTTGTTGTTGTTGTAACAATTCTTCTGGGATAGTCATGAAGTTCGTGAGGTGACGTAAAATAAAGACTAATAGAGGATGCTGTTAATAAAGTTCATATAGATAGATAACGAAGACCATTGAGACAACTGGGTTTTCTGTGAGGTCATCTTATCACTCTGGTCGAATCATCATCATCATCAACAACCCATAATGTCCCAATGCTGGGCTCAGCTCTCCTCTCAGGTGAAATATATACATAATAAAAGCATGGTGATATAAAACTTATAGTCACCAGTATTACGGAAAGTAGTAGTCGGTTCGGTCGGGAAAAGGACTCCCGACTCTCTTTATTCCTAATTTAGACTAGTAAGTAACTAGTTTTAAAGGCAGTCGAGCCACGCTGATTTCAGCACGAATGGGCCTGATCTACCGGGGCGATATTACTGTCGCACAGAAAATCAATGTAAAATGACAGCGTTCGGACTGTCGCGATTCGTTGGTGAATGCGAGACGGGAGGCCTACAGAAGCATCACAAGGCCGCCATGATGTGGTTCATTATGCAGCAATGTTGCTTTCTCTGGATTCGCAATGAGTATGGTGACCACCACTCTTCGATTCTACTTATGCTTGCCATCAGGCAGAGTACAGTCATTTTGGCTGGCACAAACGTAAAAAGAAATAGTATTACATACTCGTTATCAGAATTAGTCTTACAAATATCAAGGCCGCCATGATGTGGTTCATTATGCAGCAATGTTGCTTTCTCTGGATTCGCAATGAGTATGGTGACCACTACTCTTCGATTCTATTTGTGCTTGCCATCAGGCAGAGTACAGTCATTTTGGCTGGCACAAACGTAAAAAGAAATAGTATTACATACTCGTTATCAGAATTAGTCTTCCAAATATCAAGGCCGCCATGATGTGGTTCATTATGCAGCAATGTTGCTTTCTCTGGATTCGCAATGAGTATGGTGACCACTACTCTTCGATTCTACTTATGCTTGCCATCAGGCAGAGTACAGTCATTTTGGCTGGCACAAACGTAAAAAGAAATAGTATTACATACTCGTTATCAGAATTAGTCTTCCAAATATCAAGGCCGCCATGATGTGGTTCATTATGCAGCAATGTTGCTTTCTCTGGATTCGCAATGAGTATGGTGACCACTACTCTTCGATTCTACTTATGCTTGCCATCAAGCAGAGTACAGTCATTTTGGCTGGCACAAACGTAAAAAGAAATAGTATTACATACTCGTTATCAGAATTAGTCTTCCAAATATAAAGGCCGCCATGATGTGGTTCATTATGCAGCAATGTTGCTTTCTCTGGATTCGCAATGAGTATGGTGACCACCACTCTTCGATTCTACTTATTCTTTCCATCAGGTAGAGTAGAGTAATTTTGGCTGGCACAAACGTAAAAAAAATAGTATTACATACTCGTTATCAGAATTAGTCTTCCAAATATGCTTTAAATATTAAAATACATTATTTTATTCATACATTTGGAATATATGAAAGTAGTGGGCGTTTATGGAGTTTATGACCGGAAACTGCAGTACGTGTAAGTTGGCTGCTTAAGATAACAAACCCTGATTCATTTAATTGCTTACGGCTTTGCTATGAATAACAATAAGATTCCTACTAAATATTGCTTTTATCTTTCTATGTATTATAATTGTGAATATTACATTCTTGTTTTGTAAATAGTTAATTTAAATTTATTGGGCCCTACTCCCATTTGATTGACTGCCTCTGTGGCGCAGTGGTAGCTTACGCGACTGCTGTCCATGAGGTCTCGGGTTCGAATCCTGGGTCGGACCAAATGTTTGTATGATCTGCAAATATTTGTTTCGGAGTTTGGATGTTTTCTATTTATAATATGTATGTATTTACAAAGAAAAAAGTATATAATATATATTAATATCAGTTGTCTAGTACCCATAGTACAAGCTTTGCTTAGTTTGGGACTAGATGGCGTTGTGTGTTAGATGTCCGAAATATTTATTTATTTATTTTAATTCGTTCTTTGAGTGTTAAGGCTGACTGTTTTTAAGAAATGTTCCAATAAACGATTTTTTATTTAGTATGTAGGCAACATTGTATGTATGTTGGTAGAGAGGAGACTGGAAGTTTTATATATAATCTGCAAATCTATACTTCATACTTCTATTGGTACTAATGTTGCCTATAAATCTGAACAGTTTCTTAGTCAAACACTCTAATTGTAGGAATAACTCTTTTAAATTAAAAACAAAGGTTTTGAATTTAGATTAGAACGTTATCAGTGTTACCACTAATAGGAAAAACAGAAAAAAATATTTTGAAATACAACAAAAATATTTTAGGTTAGTATTTATTCTATCATCATCATTTATGCCGAAAGAGGTACGCTGCTGGATCTAGACCTCACCCAAGGCTCTCCAAGACAACGGGTTCTGCGCTGCCAACATACAACGCGTTCCCGTGACCTCCACTAAGCCAAGGGACAATCATGTATGCACCCTATCAACGCTGTCTTTATTATATTGTAAGGTCAACACAATAAACATCATCCCACATTTACTAGTAATATTATACGATATGTGAATGATTGCCTCAATAAAAAAACTATTATTTTCAAATGACTCACCCATGATCGATGTCTCATAAACCGTTCCGCTAACCTCACTAAACATCATTCTTATCACGTATCAGTGCGGTAAATCGTATATTCGTATCACGCATATTAATAATCACAGTCCATTTGATGAACAACATAAGGTCCAAAATCGCATAACACTGCACTGTATCGATTGATATGGGTGCCGCGTGCTCGACCTGCGCCTGTGACCCACAGAACCTTGACTTTGGTGAAAGTCGGGAAAGGTAGGAAGTTATGCTACATTAGACCTGATATACTACACCGGCTAATGTTGTAGATATGTAAGAATTTGGGGTACCTTGCTCCAAAATTGGGACGAAGTTATTAGTCTCTAATAAGTGGTTAAAATCAGTAGGTACAGTACAATTGAGTATTAGTATGCATACTTACTATTAGTATGGTAGGTCTCTAATTGTAATACAAATCAATCATCAAACCTCATGAATGCTGTTTGATCTAATTCGGAATTGTGAACTGGAAAACCGCAGCTAACAATCCAGGTAAACTTAATTGCTAAGGTTACAAATTGCGTCGATCATTTATAAAATTGTCAAAAGTGCAGAAAGAAGACCAACTAAACTGTTACTAAACCTCAGCATAGTTTGATGGTCCTACTGGTCTTGGATTTAGTGATCCTGACTTCTAAACCAGCGGTCCTAGGTTCGATTCCCATCCAGGTAAAAATTATATAATGTGCACGATCTGTGTCTAGGCGCAGTTTATATATAATACCTATATATTTATTTAAGTATTATATTTATCAGTTTTCTGGTTACCATAGTACAGAAGACCGTGTGTAAAATATGTGAGAATAATAATTATTATTATCTATACTCTATATGTACTTATAGTATTATAAAGGTGAAGAGTCTGTTTGTATAGTAGAACACGCTAACCTCAGGATATATTGAACCGATTTAAAAATAATTTCAGTTTTAGATAGCCCAGCTATCGACGAAGGCTATAGTTTATATATCATCACGCTACGACCAATAGGATCGGAGTATCAATGAAGTATGTTACAAAAACGAGGGAAAGATATTCCTTTTGAGCGCATTCCTTATTTTTTTTAAACTTGTAAACTTTATTCACGCTATGGGCAATAGGAGATGCAGGCGAGGTTGCGAGGGTCAGTTAGTTAGTATTGTAAGTATCTATGTATATAAAAGCCAAATACAACTCGCTGATTAATCACGAAATCTCAGAAACTATAACACCAACAAACTTGAAATTTAAATAATAACAATAAAATAATAAATAAATATAAATATTTTCGGACATTTTAAAACACAACGCCATCTAGTCCCAAACTAAGCAGAGCTTGTACTATGGGTACTAGACAACTGATATTAATACATATATACTTTTTTCTTTGTAAACACTTACATACTATACTTTGAAAACACCCAAACTCCGAAACAAATATTTGCAGATCATACAAACATTTGGTCCGACTCAGGAATCGAACCCGAGACCTCTAGCACAGCAGTCGCATACGCTACCGCTGCGCCACCAGTATGTTCCTCAAAGGGTATTGACATCCGCTAAGAACGGATTTTACGAAGGGGTGGCCCTAAGGGGGTAAAACTGGGATTGTAAGATTTTATGTAGTTCCCATGTGTTTAACACTACTCTATTAACACTACACTATTCTACAGATGGTGAGTGAGTATCTTTAGGAATCAAACCCCCTTGGGGTTAAAACGGGGAATGATAGTTTATGTGAAAGTCCAATGTGGCTGTGGGATTTTAAATGGAATTTATATATTAGAATTATCATATATTACTAGCTGAGCGCCGCGGTGTTGCCCGCGGAAGAACAACAACCGCGGGTAACGCCGCGGGTCAAAGCTAGTAGCTTATATGTATATAATACCTAATTGGGGATCAAACAGCTATGTGTGAGAAGATATGATTATTAACCACTTTCAGCGTTGATACATCGAAAATTCCAAATAAATTTAAAATCAATACAAATAAACATATTGCATAAAAAGTAGGTACACATATTTTAAATCAAATTAATTTAAATTAATTCAACTACTTCCTATATAAATAGTTTAGCACATCTAATTATAAATTCAATGGGATACCTAACCTAAGTTTCCCTAATAACAAAAATACTTTCACGGTAGCCGTCTATTGCATAAGCTTATAAAGGCTGATTATAACTAGGTCAGAAAGTGAAATATGCAGATATACTCATCTACATAGATGTGTAATGGTCATTATCTCCCATCATCGTAATACGTGGTTGATAAAACTTGATAATCACGCGTTTTTATCCCGCCCACACGGTGACTCCTGTACACTAACAAAAGCAATCGATAGCAGTGACCCATGAACACCGAGTTATGACACTTGGAAAGTCCCAGGAAAAATTAAACTGTCATGGAACTTACAAGAAGAAAAACTGCAGGAGTTGGAACCTCCCTACACTTCCCTCCTTAGAAAAACGGACACAAAATGAAGTCAAAATAGGGATACAGATTTTTCAAAACGGGCAACACCACGGATATAATATTATGGGTCCTAAGTAAGCTATATTTCATTATTATTGTTTGTATGGCAGAACCGCCTTAACTCACAGCCTACTGGTTCTTATGGATAGCACAGGCCGGCTTTAAAGTTGCTAGTAGGTGGACAGAGTGATAGATGTGCTTAAAAATATTTATCGAGGCACGTACAAGCCTATGAATGATGAATACAAAAATCATTGGACTTTGGAGAGGCATATATCCAGCAGTGGACTGTGTTAGGTTGATGATGTTAATGAAGCACATTCTCTCCTAAAACTACATTTCTTAACTATCGGTTTTCTTATTATTACATTCATTTCTTAAATGGAATGGAATGGAAAATGGTTTTTTTTATGAAATATGTATAATTAATTTTAATCCCGTAATCCCCAAAATACTTTTATACTGAAATTTTCGTTCTGCCAGTTACAATATGCTCCCGTTTAATTTTGGGATTTGGGTTTCATCTTTTATTATTTTTTTAAACAGCACATAGATAAGTATGCGTTTCCTTATAAAAGTAAATAAACATAGTAATAATAGACACTAAAGTTACACATTTAAACCACTGAAATTACAATATTGAACAATTTAATAACTTAGGATTAAAGAGCGCAAACACATTATGAGAGTCAACCTGATCAACTAAAATCATTTTGATGAGTAATAATTGTAATGTAATGTTCATTTGTAATGAACAATAACATAATTTGTTCTAAGCATATTAAAAATATTCAAAGAATATCATATTCCATTTACAAAATCTTAAGATAAATAATTAAAGAAATAAACAAAGAAAGTAAAAGAATTCGATAACAAAACAACACAAAAACTCAGATGAAGTATGTGTACAAACGCCAGAAAAAGTTGTTGAACCGCATAAATAATATCTCGATACAGCTTTTAAATAAAAAGTGTTAAACAACAAAAGCTGTGAAGTGTTCTTGGACCCTTAACTAGGGCACTATTCCGTTAGGTGGCCGTGACCGTCGTACGGTGACTCGGCAGTTCCCGTCATTTCTCGACATTTACCGGTATTGCCACTGACATCCAACACATTTGACGGTTAATTTCAATTTTTCAACGAATTTCCTTAATTTATTAAAGCCATGTTTTTCTTTTAAATTATTTAAGCTCTACATAATCAGTCGGAACGATGGTGGATTAAGAATACGAAGAATTGCCATCTTATTCATTTCGTGGATCTTGTAAGAACCGATTGAGGAAGCAAATAACGCTACACAACAGTATGCAAAGTGATACAAAACTTCATACAAACACTATAACAAATATATCTAGCCAGCGTAGTACATTAGTTCAAAACCTCTTTTCTAAGGACATATGTGCCCTATGTCGGAGACCGTGGGAAAGCCACGCTTCGGCATTAATGGGCCGACTCGACCGGAGTGATACCACGGCCTCACAGAAAACCAGTGGAAGCTGTACTTGCGCTGTGCTATACCGAGTGAGTGAAGATACCGGAGTCCCAAATCACCCATCCGTCCCTCCATCCCCCTCCCCATTCCTCAAGGACCGGCGACGCACTTGTGATTGCCTCTGGTGTTGTATATGTCCATGGGCGACGGTAATCGCTTACCATCAGGCAATACGTCTGCTAGTTTGAGTCCTATTTCATAAAAAAATTGTCCAGCTCTGGCTATAGTCCAAATATTTCAAATTAAATGAGAAACTTATATACTAGTCTTTTATTAAATTAATTTTAATATTTTCACTAACCAAAATGTATCTCGGTCCCAAACATAGAACAGGGAATAATGTTTATTTCCCTGTTCTATTCATAATTTTTCAGTCATCGTAGCGTTACTGAGTAATAAAAATTCATTCAAACTTTCCACAGCACAATGAACTTAACACAACGCATAACATAGAGTATATCACACAAAAGGAATAAAATAACAATTATCACATTAATCAGCATCATCATGTTTCACTCCGTAAAATTGCCTACATTATTCGCCACTTAACGTTTAATAATACACTAGCACACTCACACAACTCCAACTGTGTTTCAAAACAAATAAATTATCACCGTTTTGGCAATAACTTTCATTGAGACTAAGACTTTAGACTATATTACATTACGGCTAAAGACTTCCTAATAAATATGCAATCCAAAACAGAATATTTTTTAAATTTAACCTGTTCCTGATATTAACTGGAATCCAAATAAATGAACTTTATAATATGTACTAGTATGTATAAATAGGCTTTAATGGTTGTATGTTTAAAAGCTTTTGCATCATCTTGATTCAATTGAGTTTGGTAAAACATTTAGATGAACTGCTTAGTATATAAACCTCTGCTACAAAAATATCCTGAGATACCCAAACATTTAAAGTAACAGGAACACTAAAAAACAAATAAGTGGCCACATTTGAAAAATTATTCCCTAGTGACGTACACGGAGAAACAAGTTGTAAGAAGAGATGTAACATGATGTAACTAGCCCTTTTGTAGGTCGCGTGCTCAAGTCGCGTTCCGTTACACGGCGACCCCAACGAGTTAAGACTTGACTTCATTATCCTATCTAGAACTTGTGCCAGCCAACCCGTTAGTTTAATTAACAAGGACAGCGAGAAAGCTATTTAAATGTTACGATATCACCAACTTTATGGGTATGAGATAATAAAATTAAAAGGTATTTACACGGGTGTACCCAGGAGGGGAAGGGGGGATGGGCAGCCGCACCCCTGGGCTTAGATACTTCCCTACGAACTATCTTTTTTGTATATAAAAGTTAAGAAAATATACGTTTTGCCATTTGAATTATAACATACAACTTGTAAAAATCGTGCGACGCGCCCTTTCTACCAACTCGCTAGCAACGTTGCAAGGAAAAGCGCCGCGCTCGGAACCTCAATCGGTGGCCGCCTCAGTCCACGCTTCCACAACATCATTACTGAATCTAGTCGAGTCACTTCGTGTACCGTGTGGCGAATTCCAACTTTTGAACATAAATATATGACAACGCCATCCACCGAAGATACACTGAACTACGGAGTAACATAGTGCACGAAGAAGCTACCAATCCTGCATCGCGCAATAGAAGTTCTCGCGCCGATTAACATATATACAACTTCCCAACATCAACCGTGGGGCAGTGGCCCGCCAGGCATGATCACCTTGCTTGGTCGGAGGATCCTCTTTGTGTAGGAGGGACATGACACCCGTTCCTCCACATACCGCAAAGATCAGATCATCGGAGTACTCAAACTTAGGGGTCCGAATTGAGCCCCCCTAAGTTTAGTAGAAAACATACATCCGATTAAAATTGTCCCAAAATTTACAAAATAATTTAAGTCATAAAAGTGTTGTTTCCTCACATAAGATTAATGATACATTTTTAATGAAGTTTCGTTGATGTAGACGATATTTTACAAACTTAGCGGTATAAATAAACCGTTATTAACATAAACACGTTCATATTTAAAGAATTTAACATCCCGCTAACGGGTCAATAGATTTTTATATCTCATTATTAAATGTATTTGATTCTTTTATAAATTACTTGGAGTTCTGGGAGACGTGATCATTCAAGATTTCGACTCAAATAACCGTAGATTAGATGGAATTTGGAGTTGTCTATTACCTGGGTCCAAAAAGAATAAGTGGATTGTTGAGAATGCAGGTTAGTAGCGTCACAGAAGTCTTGAGTAAAATAGGGATTGTTTATGATACACTATTGTAAAAAACAAGCTGAGCCCCGCGGCGTTACCCGCGTTTGTTGGTGAAACTGCGACAAAGGCCACGGCGCGAAGCTATTCTAAAAAAAGTAGCCTAAGTTATCCTTATATCATCAGCTTTTTGCCAGTGAAAGTCCCGCCAAAATAGGTCCAGACGTTACAGAGATTACCCGGAACAGACAGTCAAAAAATGTAAATAGAGTTATTTTGGTATATGTACCGTGTATTCAAACACATGCATTTAGTAAAAAGCTTTTAATATTACAAGCAGACACTCCAATTTTATTTATTTGTAGAAATATATAGATATCAACTACAAAATGGTTATATACGTAGCTAGTATTTAATTTGCAGTAGTATTTAACTTTTTTATTATCATCGTAAGCAGGGCTTTTTTGTTTATATTTAAGTATACTGCATCCGAACAGTCTCTCCAACCACAGTTCACACTTCAGTGATGTAAGTTATTTAGTATTTAGACTTTCCTCGAATATGAATCTGTGTTGCTTAAATGTGGCTTTACAAAGATTTAGTTCAAATACTGCGCTTACCAACAGATAATGTACGAGAGATCATTCCCATGAGAGCCTGAAAGATATCGAGCGATGTATATTTTAACCGGCAAGGTATAAAATTAAACTTAAAAAAACACAAAACCATTAAGGACTACGAATTTCTCAATAGTAACTTTTATAATTCTTCGCACGGACAATTACGACACAAAAAAGCCATTGCAATTGAACAAATGCATTTTAATTGACCCTTTGAATTTTAAACCGCACTGCTGACCCGGGAAACTAACTTAAGAAATCTAGTCGTATTCAAACGTGAGACGGGAATTCTTAAACCCGTTTTACATGCTTGTGCAACAACTAACAAGCAATGTCCGCTGAATAAGAGGAATACAAGCATTTATGTTAATTTTAAACGAGCCACGAAAGATCGCAACTGTTCCGTTATGGTTAGAAAACCGCTGAACCGTTAAAGCAATAAGTTACCGCAGACTGACTGAATTAATTCTAGGACTATTAACATTTTAGGTTCATTAAGCTCACGACACTGAGATGATACTGATCGAAACATCTTGAGTGCGTGACAAATGTTACAAGAACAGATAATATCATGTGTGTAATTTATCGTGAACTGATTATTCCTTGTGAAGGTGTCTTTATAAGTGCTTACCGTTCTTATTGTTCGGAGTTGCTAAGGGGTAGTCTTCTATATTTAGATCTATCGATTTCACGCTGTTACCTTATATCTATTCAGATCAAAATAGTTGTAGATCCAGATCAGCATTTACATACTTCTTAATGCTTCGTGAGTAAATAAACTGTCACGTTGGTCTAGCGGCTAGCATTCACCAGTCAAAGGGTCTCAGGTCGTACTGCTGTTGAGTTTTTATTGTTTAAAAATTCTTAATAGCAGCCCAGAGTATTGAAGATGGCGGTGTTTCCCACCCGTGTCTCGTTTATCATGTTATCCATCGTTGTCATGAACACTTATACGTTATTGGGAAGTCAGTGCCCTCAAATGTACTGACAAGTAGTTCAACCTTCGAATTCAGTTCACCCTCAGGGTTGTGGTGTAGAGATTCGACGCCAGTCGTTCCATAGCAAAATAAATATTCAGGGAAAACTGGGGGGACTAGTAGCTAATCCCAATTAATGTTAGGAATAATAAAGGCTAAGAAGAAGAAGAGAATGATAGTTAACGAGGCAACTAGAACAATACATGGTTGTCCTATTTTATTTTTAAAATCTTATTTTTTTTGAAGAGGGTATTCACCGGATCATATAAAACTGTCCCTGTTGTAATTGTTAAAAGACATTACATTAGAGCTTTTCCAGTTTTCAATCAAAATAGATTGCCATAGCCGTTTTTTTTTCGGATACATAACGTGTTCTATAAATAACGAATGAATATCATGGAAAGGCAACGGTGCTATTTCCCTTCCAAACATTTCTCTGATAGTGAACAAGCCAGTTAGTCGTTCCTATGTAAATAAGAACAGGTTGTGTAATCGTGTCGGACAGAACCCCCTTGGTATTTAACAGTACTTCCTATATTTGTTCACTGAACCGTCAATTGTTATTTGCAATTTTCTCGGACGCTGTTTGTTGTTGTATTAAAATCTTTTGTCTACCAGTCTAGCTTAAATTTCAGACAAATCATTGTTGCATTCCCGAAGTTCCTGGTCAAGAGAGATAGGCTGGGTCTTATGTGACCAAATTATAACTTATGCATAGACGTGTGTAGGTGTATCGACCATCGATTGTAAAAATAAATTGAGTACTTCTTTAAAGTCGAACGCAAAAACCAAACGCAACTACTTATTTTATAAATTGTATTAAGTATTATTATTAAATAAATAAATTGTGTTACGAAAGTCTTCAAAATATAACAAAAAAAATTGTAACTGGAGTTTATGGATTCTCCCAATATCGTATGAAGGATATGTCGTGATAAATAATAGTTATAATCAACTGAAAAGTTAATTTTTATTTGTCTTTGAGACGCCAATTTCTCGTTATTGTTTTTATATTGAACTTGTCGCTTTAATATTCAAAAATTTTACAGTGAAGCTTCGTTCATGAAGTAAATTATAGGCTACAGCTACAATGTTTCGGAGCAAAGCAGTAATGATAAGGCACGTAAGAAACAATCTGAGATGTAGGAAGGTAGGTACGTGAGCTTTTTATATTGACGGGTAAAGCTTGGAGTGTGTAAATCCTAACAACCTTAAAAAAGTTTGTCTGTATATAAGTTAATTTGTTTGATAAGTTAACGCCTTGTTTTATTAAATGATTATAGTTATTTATTTTTCGTGGCCAAATAAAAACGTGGCCATTTTTATTATCATCATCATGATGAAAAATTAAAGTCTAACAAATAAATCCTATTAAAATTAAATATATTTGTAATTAATGCAAACATAACACTATACAGTAACACTACTGGCAAAAGTCAGAACATTCATCTCAGGTTTATAAGAAACCAGTTAAGCTGCGGATCGAGAATTCACAATATATGCATGCACTAAATACTCGGATTATTAACTGAAATATATTCTATATAAATAACGCAATAACCTAGAGAGATACATTCAATTCGCCCTCCGGGTTACGGAGGTCCGATGCCAGTCGCTCCCTGGAAAAACTGATATTCAGGTAAAACCAGTTGAACTAATAGCCGAACCAAATTAATCATAGGACATACAACAGGCTAGGATGATGAACGAAATAGATAGATACATTGCCATCCCACTCTTCATTATTAGTTTATTCATGAAAAAATATGAGAAAAATGTAACCTAACGTAATTAAACTAATTTCATTGAGTATATATTTCATCTTAGCCTACATCTTGTAACTGAAACTAGCATCAAGTCTTATAAATAGTAGCTAGGTCTCACCCACTCACGTTTTCCGAGGCATTTGTGATAATAAATAACAACCTAACTACGGATAACAAGAAGCTTTTGACGATACAATAAAATCTAGACCTCGTTCTACGCCTCAAAATCAGCAGGTTCATGTAGCGATAATATCTTATTTAATGATTAAATAGCGAAGTAAACAAAATGTCGCAAGTTAATTTTTTGGCCAGTGGACGTGCGGTAGACCTTTTTTACCTAATAACGTTCTATGATATAGAAAATTAAACATCTTCATTTGTCATCATGCTTCTGATTGTCTGTATATGTTGTCATACTGTTTCATTCTATAAAAGATAAAGATTAAACAAGTTTAAAAGTAGACCATGACACGTCATGTATTTTTTATTACACTTTAAGATGTTAGGTACAGAATCTTATTTCACTCAAAAAATAATTTGTTATTTTTTTCTGTATCAACTGTTATCTATCACGAGAAATTTGAAGATAATTTTACATGGGATTCTGGTGGATCTCTACCTCACTGTAGTAGCACATCTACGTGTGGATATACTAAGACTTTGAAAAAATAGTAATAGTTGAACCTCCGTTCGAATTAATGTTTAATGGTTTAATACCATTAATCATTAATTCGCTTTAGCTTAAACGAGGTTTATCCATGGAGGTTTCATAGTTTACCCATGGGCTCTTGAGTGAAAGACCCGTCTTGGCAAACGCAATGTCGGACATCCACAGGCCAGGGGGAGTGATGATCTACGTAAGACGGCTGGCAGGGGGTGGATACTAGAAGCCGAGGATCGAACTAAGTGGCGTGAAATGGACTGAAGTGAAGTGACTGAAATGGACTGCGATAGGCTGATGATGAACTTAAACGAAATAAATGTGTTTTGTAAAGTCCCCTGCCACCAATGATCTACTTAATGGCTACGACACTAGATATATTCCTAGTAGTTGTGGTGATAGAGGGAGGTGTAAGTTCACCTTAAAAAAAGAAAAGAGTTTCGCTAATCTAACCTCGGAAGACCGTCCTATGTAAGCATAATTACATATACCGCTATTAAACTAATATAAACATATTAACAACTCTCTGTACAGGAAAGCATAGATAATCTGATGTAACAAAACTAATAATTACACTGTATAAATATCTATAACGATTAAATTTTAATAATTATCCTGCTGACGAAACCCGTTTCAGACCAGAGTGCATAAACATTCGATGCTACAGGATATTAAATCATTTATCACGCGGAAGAACAGTTAAATATGTTTTAGTCGTAGAAATTGGATATACATCCAAGTGTTTTAAAATAAACTCAACTAATATCCTAGGTAACTAGATATATTACTCAGTCATAAAATTAAGATAATAAAATAACGTTCAACTCTTTGGTATTCCGTTTGAAGTTGATGGTCTAAGTTGTGTCTTTACATGATCAGAATCCTTAGAAATATTACAGGTTATGATGTTTATCATTAGTCGTTCCGTAGTTTTATTATCAACAGCTTTCGAAAGTTTACAAAATTGGACATAGACCCCTCCAGGCCAGGAGATTTTTATACAACTTCTAATAAGCACGGTTAGCTTAGTGATTTAAACTGTCGCCACGCTGCTTGTACTGCGCCAAATGTTGTGGATTCAAATCCCACATGGGACAACAGTTTGTGTGAGCCACAAATTGTTGTTCTCAGTCTCGGTATTCCTTGGGTCCATTGTATGTTTGTTTCTAAAGTCCCCAACGACACTGGATATTCCTAATGCGGGGGTTGTCTTTTAAATAAATACCAAATGATTGTTCCATCTTTTTTACTTTCTCTTTAAGCTTGTATTTCTTTTTGCATTGATTGTGAAAATTTGATAGTAATGAAAAAAGGCAGGAGGCTAATTAGCCACACTTAACAGCGTTCTTGATAGCTCACCTAAAATTAGCTGAACAAAACTTTCATAACTGACCTGAACAAAAATACTGTTACTCCATATAACCGCAAATTCAGTATTACGTTTTCACCTAATTCGATTAAATCTGAGTTTTAGAAAAACTGTGACAAAAGGATTGTTTTTTTCTTGTTTTAATTGTATAAGTAGGTAGCTCTATTGTGGTCGGAATAGATTTACGGTTCAATACACGACAGACAGTCGTCTTCAGAAATAGGACTATGAGACAAACGAAATATGCTGTACCTACACTATGTGTATATGACACATTACATGAAGCTTAAGTGTAATAATGAATCACATACATAAAATCTCAAGGCCTCGCAAACCTAGGTCTATCGAACGATCTATTCAATAACCCATTATTATAACACGAACATAAACCTTTCGTTCTGATTTATATATTATTATCTGCCGTCGTGCATCCACCGAACGCCAACCATTTATGCAAGACCTTAGAAAATCCACTACCTATACTCAAAACACTGTTTTTACTAAGTCTGAGGAGGGAAGAGGAGGTCTTGTAATCTTGGCGAGCAACTTAGAACAGTGAGTTTAAGGTTGATTGCACCTGAGAATGAATAGGGTTAGCAAGTTCGCTACACCGAGACTTTGTTCTTCCGCTTGTTGTATCTCGAATACGATCATTAAAAATACAGTATAATGGCCTTTATTGAAACATAAGGTATTATATTGTTTCATAAAATTTGTACTTAGAATGCTGAGAAAGTCTTATATATTTCGGGAAATAAAATTTCGCAGCAAATACCCATGTTATGTGAGTGTTTTGTAGTGTATAAAGTATTGATTTAACTAATCTTTTGTGAAGTGTATTGTATTAATTATCAGTTGCAATATTTTATTGTTAACATTTGATAGACATTTACAAAGTAGTACCTAATATAGAAACAATCAACAACCCATAATGTCCCACTGCTGGGCTCGGGTCTCCTCTCAGGAGAGGGTTAAGGCCATACGTCTATATAGAATATACGTCAATATAGAAACACCTTTGTAAAATTTTTTACAAGCTTTGTGAATCCTAAAACATGAGCTTAGGACATAAGAAGCTGAGGGAATTTGAAATGAGCCTCAATCCAAGATGTGGCTGAAAATAGAATATGTGTTTATATGTTAATAGAATGAGTGCGTTCTAAGAATATAATGTTGCAGCATCTTCGGTAAGTTTTGAGAATATTCTAAAAGTGTTTGAGAATTAGACCGCAACGTTACAAAATGTAAATATTCATGAAATAGTAACTGAATATGCACATGAGCTCTACTTAGTAATGTCTAATAATACTGAAATAATTATCTTTTATACGTCAGGATAACTAGCCACGAAATTCGTATTTTGCTTTAGAACAGTTACGGCACTGAATTCTAATTCGGCGCTTGTTAAAACCACCTTTACTGTTTTAGAATGCAAGCGTATAAAGTGTGTTACATTCGATTTCAGTAACATTATGTATTTCGGTAATATTAAAGAGCTTTTTGGTTCATTTTACAGCTCCATTCGTCATCAAAGCCGTTAAATTATTGTTTAAAGCTTGAAGTGAAATGTCACCATCTGATCTGACCCAAACCAATAAACTGGAATAATTAAACTATATACGAAACTTTTGCGATCATTTGAGATGTTGATGACGCTAATTATAAGTTATGTAATTTATTGTGATGTTTATGACGTAGTAGCACGATTATATGGAGGTCTGGAAATGCGAGGCATCCGAAAAATTGAGAGATTTAAAAAATCATAATATTTTTTTTCGAAACACAAGAAATAATTCCAATTTGTTCACAACAGCACATTTATTACTTTGAGTAAGTGAATATCTTGCAGAAGCATATAGCATTTTAGAAAAAAAACCTACCATTTACGGAGTAATATAGAGGTCGTTATACCAGTAATTGTTTCTTAGAACGCCAATTAATCATTTCTATAGTCAATACTAGTATTTAAGATTAAAACTTACAAATACCTTACGCCTTTTAGACGGATACGTTGTATGACTGCGATATAAAAAATATATTGTGATCGGAGTACCAAGCTAAATGTTCTCTATATTCACGAACAAAACAGTTGTAAACATAATGCCGATGCCAGAAACGCAATAAAAACTGAAGTAAATGAGAAGCAGTGCTACAAAGAATAAAAAGCGTTCCGTTTAACAGTAAAAAAGTTTTCCCGAGATCCGTAAAAAGAGCAATCCCTATTGAAATACTTAAAGCAAGTTTGGAATGCGTTCGCGATGCACATAGTGCTTTAAAACTAAATAATGTTAGTTTACTGCAGGTTATGTGCAATAAAGTTTCTAGATGCATGCGGCTGTTGTATGCCGACATACCACGGGCAAGCACGCCTCCACCTAGCACCTAATGGGATCACCGTTACACGAAGCGGGAACGCTACACTTCGTTTCGCTTCTAGAAATGGTTTCTGAGCTACACTGAGTGTGTTTTTTATAGTTTATAATAATTCTTAGAAATAACGTTGATTTGTGATAATGACTGTCACATGTACAGAAGTTTAACCTTAGGTCGCTAGCACCTACCCAGAAATTATATCAAGTTATTATTTAATCAGGGTTTCAATGAATCCAGGTTTCTATCAAAAATAATATACTTAGTCTTGCTATAAGTGTTTCTTGTCGATTCTCTTTCTAGAATAGCTAACGCTTTCATGCTCTTATATAGTTGGCTAATAATTTGTTTTGATCCTCTCATAAATGTAAAGTATATATCGTGTAACATTAGTAACATATGTATAAATGATGGGTAATTTAAACATTAAACTTTTGCCCCTGAGCGATTAAGAATTCCCGACAGCGTCCACACAATAGCATTCAATTTAACCACCTCTCTTAGATAAAGAATCTCTAAGGTCTTCATTATTGTTAGATACATAAATACTGATGTAAAATCGTTCTAAAGTTATATTTCTTTATAGGCTTATGTTTACAACTGTGTATGTACATAGTATATGTTCAAACACTAATTAAACTATCCAACTTCATTTTCATCATCATAATCATCATACAATTTACGTAATATTTGTTTATTCTCACCAAGACACCCAATGTTTTTGACCTATTCGGAACACAAACATTCAAATGACTGTTTAATTTCAATATTTGCTGACAAACACACCTACTTTCTGTCTGTCTGATGAATAAATATGACGAATCTCAAATTCTACTTTATATAATCAATATTTATAATTTATACTACAAACGGAAAGAAAGAATCTAACATGATACCTTAATCAAGAGGAGATCGAAACCCTGTTATTCGATTATGCAATCGGTGAACTAAAGAATTGATATAACTGTCGACTATTACACAATTTAAAAAAGCATCTTCTTCAAATTAACATATCTCCGCACACTTTTAAAATTCACAATTACTTTTTGCGTGTTACACGGAATCGCTTGATTTTATCGAATTTACTTTGAATATGTATTCCGTTTCGGCTTACGCCATACTAACAGGACTTAACGATATAACATACCAACATAAGCTATGAAACGAAAATACACTCAAAACTAAGTACCTATATAACTTATATAATAGCCTAATGTTTGGAATAATTCACGGTATAAGACAATAGATCTGTACACATTTCACAGATTTATAAAATCTCTGTACGGCGTGGGATAAACACCTATATACATAATGGTTCATTCTGCGAATACCCAAATTTGAAACAAAAATTTGACAATGAAGTACCAACTGCAATTCCAGTTCATCTGATCTTAAATCTAACGCAGTTGTGCAAATTCATGTGCATATTAAAGCTCTTCCATAAATTTTCTGCATCATGGATCACACGTAACAATTAAAATAATTTGATTCGAATAATTTATAAAAAAAATCGGGTCCAATTGCGGCGTCCTCTTTACTCGCGACCTTGTCGCATGCAATGTGACAACTTAAGATAATTGCAATTTAAGCTTTATTTAGAAAGGAATAAAGATTATGTTAAACAGCACTATTTTAGTGTGTAAGTCATATTACGCAACACGCGAAAGTGTGCATTCGACCGAAACTGGCTGTTGAGTGCATCTCCATTTCAATGGCATTACGTTCTTACTCAAGTTAACATCTTTAACTTGGTTGTCTTCAAAGATCTATCGATCTATTAATACTGTGACTAAAATGAACTGTTATTTTAGCAAGCAATTTCGGTTAATCATGGTCATTTACATTGGTAGACGGTGATCGAGAAAAATTCTCAAAATTAAATAACACATTACATTACTTTGTAACTTAAAAGTCTGACAGCAACTATACCTACTATTTATAGCCTTTTGTTTCAACCTAGCTGAGGTTAAAGAAGAAATTCCTATGTAACATAACAAGAACGCAATATATAACAAAGATTACGTCTAGAAAAAAATTCAAACAAGACGCCACCTAAATGATGTACCTTAAAAAATACTCAGCACTCTCTTTTACCGCAGAATCATCTATCTATAACTAATTATATCTGCTTAGTCATCATAATTTATTTATAACACAAGTTGATGAATTTGTTTAAGGTACAACTAAAATAAATAAATCTGGAGAAACCAAATTTCTCCAAGCCTCTTTTTATGATGCCCACGATTAGCTCCCGGATCCAATTGAACAATTATCCGTTTAAAAGTATAACGGTTCCTTCTTATTCAAAAAACTAGAGCCCCAAGTTACGATTTGTTTTTATTATATTCAAAATCTTTTTTCATAATGTGAAGTATTTTACAAAACATATCAGGTATATTGTCTGAACGTATAGCTCCTCCGCAATTAAGTTCGTGGCGATTCTTGAACTACCGTTGTTCACCGAAGTACGAATGCAATAATTTATTTAAATGAAATAGGAGGCAGAAATTCATACAAACATTACAAATTCGAAAGTAACTAGCTATCTATCTGTCTGCCTATTTGTTATTATTTACGGCTAATCCCCTGCACCGATTACAATGAAATTTGGCATGGAGATATTTTGATTCTTAAGGAAGGATGTGGACTACTCTTAATCCCGGTAACCGAAACATACGCGGGCGGATCCACGACCAAAACTAGTGAGATTATAAATAAAATGAATTAACCACGTCCTTGCGTCCGTAATTTTCTAGAAATTTGATATATTTGAGTGTCTTTATATTTTTTTATTTTTTTTTTTATTTTTAATATTTAAGCTGCCAAAATTACTCTGCCCTGCCTGATGGAAAGCATGAGCAGAATCCAAGAGTGGTGGTCACCATTCTCAATGCGAAAAAGAACAATGCAGTATGGTGACCCACACTATGGCGGCCTGGGGGGAAAGGGGATGATGAGGGCGATAGGGGGCGTTGGATTGGGGTATGGGCCTCCGGTATCCTCACTCACTCGATGAAACACAGCGTAAGCGCCGTTTCACACCGGTTTTCTGTGAGGCCGTGGTATCACTCCGGTCGAGCCGGCCCATTCATGCCGAAGCGTGGCTCTCCCACAATATTTATAACATAAGGATCAGACTCAGATAGTCGTAACTCTAAATTCACAAGTGAGTTGCGGGTCTGTAATTTGGGAGTACGCTTTTTACTGGAAGGTGTTGTGTGTGGGGTGCGTCGTACAAGTACAGAATACACTGTTCTGTTGTTCCGGAAATACCGCATGTATCGCAAATAAGCATCATAGAGTCATATTAATTTATTATTCCATTAATTATTTAACCGTGGGAGAGCCACGCTTCGGCATGAATGGGCCGGCTCGACCGGAGTGATACCACGGCCTCACAGAAAACCGGTGTGAAACAGCGCTTACGCTGTGTTTCATCGAGTGAGTGAGGATACCGGAGGCCCATACCCCAATCCAACGCCCCCTATCCCCCTCACCATCCCTATTCCCCCCAGGCCGCCATAGTGTGGGTCACCATGCTGCATTGTTTTTTTCGCATTGAGGATGGCGACCACTACTCTTGGATTCTGCTCATGCTTTCCATCAGGCAGGGCAGAGTCATTTTGGCAGCTTAAATATATAAAAAAAAAAATATTTAATTATAGGTATTTTATTTTGAGTCGATTTTAAAAGGGTGAAATTTTTAATTTAATTTCTTTTAGTTTCTTAATTAAGCGCATTATGGACATCTTGAGATTAACAATATAAATCATTCTACCTGTTACGAAAATCCATAAACGTCGATTAAGTATAAAAAAGCAAAGCACCATTTTAACTGTTGCGTAATTCCACCGGTACGGACGTGATGCTTTGTATGTGATTGATAGGAAAGTGCAACATTTACGGTAACTTTATTGTATACGAAATGAGAAGAGCATCTCACGTAATGGAGATTTAAATTCTACAAGCGGTCTAGAAAGCTACTTGTATGTGCATTCGTCTAAATCAGTCACATAACTGCGTAAGTTCGATTTGTCTACGGTTTTATTGAACTAAACCAGAGATAGAATTTCGTCCCTTGGTTTTATTATGTACAGGTTCAAAGAGCCAATGGCTAACCTAAAAGAATTAATGTGATTCATAAACGGCAATTAATTAAAGAAATACGAGCACGTGGTTTTGCGATGCTGCATCTATCGGGAGTCTTATTTCAATAGATGCGGATATGAGGATATCAGACGAAAATCACGGCGTACCCATACATACATATATACACGACACTTATATATATTTATCTTTATTAATTGTGAATACCGTACAAGGTTTATGCTTGTTCTACGAAGATCTCTCATTACAAACCAAAATTGTCAAAATGAATGTTTGTTACAGAGATATATAGTTATACAATGATCTGGAATAGCACATAGTTTCCTTAATTTATATCTGTCTAAGAAAAAAAATTTGACAGAATCGATACTAAAACGAATGAATCTGGGAACGAATTGGTATTTTAAATTTTTTGGTTTCACAAAGGAAGGATAACAATACAAAACAAACATGTGACGGAAATAAGACAAAATACAGAATTCTTCTGTAGCCAATAATTACATGTAAGTAGAGGTTATTATAATTTATCTTTTCTTGGTCTCGTATCGGCTGCGTTTTACAAAGTAAAACATCTCCGCAGAACTAATATGAGAAAACTAGTTGCAGTCATTTGTGTCTTCAAAACAAACATTATATTCCTTTTTACCCGACTGTGGAAGAAGGAGGGTTATGTTTTTCGAGTGTGTGTATGTATGTCTATATATTTTTTTGACACATCCTAGAGCCCAAACGGCTTGTCGATAAAGATTTGACTTTGTCGTGAGAATGAAACTGGGTACATAAAACAACCAAATTAAGGATTTTTGTCGCCAAAAAGTAATCGCAAAGAAATTATGTTTTCAAAATACATCGAGTGTGGTATCAAAATAAAGATTTTTTAACGGTGACTACGAATATAAATCTATACAACTTACATGTTTTATTTAAAAAAAACTGAATTGAATAAAGATGAGAGATATTCAGTCGGGGTTTTTTTAATAATTTTACTTGTTATGGTAATTATTATGTGATCTGGAATAATTCACGCAATGTATGTCGAATTAACCAAACAAATTGCTACCGTGTCGTCCCTGAACTCATTACTTTGTGCAAAATTAGACACGGCCCAAAAAACTGAATGCAAAAGAAACATCTCTTCCTAATTATCATAAATGTTGCATTCGCAGACGGGTTCACAAGTAAACCGATGTTAGTATTCACTTTCAATACATTGTTTGTTGAACATTACGTAATGGGTACACATGAAAAGATTTAGTTAGTTTTTTGATGTTAGGTTACTTTGAGTTTTTAAAACTCGAAGCTAATATGTTATTTAGATGGTTAGTGTTGTAACATGAACAATGTAGAAGATACAATAGTGAATACTTTAGTTGGATCGGATGGTACAATGGTTGAAGGCAGTGTGTTCGCCGGATCTTTTGCAAGCTATTATTGGTTCGTGCCGCATCGTTCAACCTAATTACCTAACGTTCTTAACCTAATTTGAATGACATATTACATACTGAATAGCAGCACAACCTTCAATTGCATTAATTCTACAAATTATTTAATGGCTGATTGCAGTACGACTCATGAATTATCGTATGCAGTTTGACAATTGTAAGTCTCAACTGTCTTTGTTTAATTTGGTCCAACCTGCAAATGTCATGTAGCATTTAAGGTTATGTAGATTTCTGTTGAACCTAAAACTTCATAATCGATAGCTGTAGTCAACTTCAAATCAAAAGTTTTTATATTTAAAAGTTCAGTGAATGTTGTAACCAGTCAAGTTTTGGCAAGGTTCATAGTTTTTTTTGAGGTTTATTCATGTCAAAAATAAAATGATTACAATAACGAGTTAACGATGATAATGACCTTAATTATTCAATATGTTTATTTAAAAAACAATTCTCTGTTATTTGGATTGGAAATGAACGTGTCGCTGAGATTTAATACACTGACTAAAACCACTTGTTGTCATTGATATTAAGAGTTTTAGAGTTGCTGTCTGATATTTGGTTCGACCACACGGACAATTTTGTCTGTAGTATTATCAAAATTAACTAAAAAACCAACCATTTTTATTTTCTTAAATTTATTTAAATATATCCATTATAATTTTACGGCGCGGTTCATTTGATATTTTGGTGCGGTTTTACGGCACGTGAGTTTATGTGGCTAATTTTATGTATATAGACTTTAAAGTAAAAACGATCATTAGTATGTTTACTAAGTTTCCTTTTCCTGTATCTGGAGAAGGCGTGGTGAATAATAAACGATGAACCATTACCCTCTCCAGCGGAACGGAACGATAAACTTGGTGCTTTGTATTACGTATTCCTCAGATTTACTAGTTGTGCTTGTGGTTTGTATTACCTGTGTCTGCAAGGTAGAAACATTTATTTATGTTACTTCCACCTTAGGATTTTTCTGAACTGCCGTATTGAGCAAGAAATGGAACCGGAAAATCTGTTAAACCTTACTAGAATAAGTTTATGAAACAATTTAAAAGAAGGATGGATTTTCATATTTCACTCTACTAATTAAAATTTGTTGTCCGATCTCAAACTAGACAGAGCCAAATAAACACGAATTGCTTTCTTTTGATTAGTAAAAATAAAATAATTATTGTTTATCATCAAAAAGTAGAAGAAAAGTTTTTTTTAATTTAAAACAAAAAAATATATAAAATAATTTTTCGTCAAGCCATACATATAACAACAATGAATAAATCACGGCCATTTTTTATTCACTTTTATTTTAAAGAACAATGCTTGTGTTAATTTGCTGGTATAATAGTCTTGGAAATTAAATACATTGTTTGTTGTCATGAATAGGAAAATAAATTTTTGTCACAAAGATTTCGTCATCGTCTAGTTCTCACCGTTTAATTACTAGAAAATCGTGTTTAATTAAACCTTAGATACGCTAGGTAGTGCTCTACGCAAAATGATGTGCTTTAATTTCTATATATAGAAAGTTTTTACGACAATAATAAATAATAGATATTTCGGACATCTAACATACAACGCTATCTAGTCCCAAACTAAGCAGAGCTCATATTATGGGTATTAGACAACTGATATAAATACATGTATCGCATGGTATAAGGTTTTTTTTGTAAATATATACATATCATACATAGAAAACACCCAAACTCCGAAACAAATATTTGTAGATTATACAAACATTTGATCCGACCCGGGAATCAAACCCGAGACCTCAAGAACAGCAGTCGCATACGCTACCGCTGCGCCACCGAGGCAGTCATAATTTCGGAGAATTTATTATAGCTTATAGCTAATAGACCACAGCTGTACATGTACATGTCTCCTTAGGTTCTGGCCTCTCTTCCAATTTACTTCTGGCTAATTTTGTAATTATTTTGTAGGTGTTAAGACAAATTTGACTATCACTGGGACTTGCTGACTGCCATTGTCATCATCGATGTGTTTTTGGAGAGTTACGATGCAAGAGTCTTGATCGTTTTAGGCCGGATTAGTCCCAATCAAATAAGGGTTTACTCGCAATTTGCTTCGTAAAACTTAGGTTTTCTATCTAAGGTTTTATTTTGGCAGAAAGATTTAGTAGTAGACTAATCAATTACATATGATTTCTATTCGGTATTGATACTAGACACTCCATCTTCAATAATGTCAACAAAAAATGAATTGAACGAAACTTTTGTTTTTATTGTATGTAAAAGTCAATAATGTATATTGAGAAAAAACATGTAGTATTATGAGTTTATTGCGTGTTTTCATGCTGAAAAGAAATAACCATTTGAAATAAACCAGCAACAACTCTTCATATCAAAGTAGATGTACATAATATAACAAAGTTTTATCTTTTAAGCATTTGTTGGTAATCCGAGAGCATCTCTAATATAGTATGGTTTTCAGCGATGAGTTAAGGATTCAGTACAGTGCGATGCAAACACACAAGTAAAGGTTTTACTCATAACCTCGGTAATATAAAGCTAAATTACTCATTTAATGTGTATTACATATGATATCCAAAGCCATGTGACTTTCTCTTACGCTCGCATCTTATGAATACGTGTATAGAATTAAGAATTACATAACTACTATAAAAATACTAAGGTGTTGTTTAGTTCTAGCAGAATGCTGCAAACAGGTGGTCATTTCTTTTTTAGTACTAACGTGTCAAAATGACTCTGCCTGATGGAAAGAATGAATGGAATCCACGAGTGGTAGTGACCATCCTCGTAGAGAATGCGAACCATGGTTACCATGATGACAACAGTAGGCCAGCAGCCTAGTAAGATGCTTTTACACGCCCTGCTTGATGGACCCGGGATCATAAACGGAGTGAAGGTTTGTGGTTAAATGCGCCAGTAGTGAGTTCAAGGGTTTATTTATTCCCAACCTTGTTATTTTTTTATAAAAAATTTAGGAAATTCAGTTTTGTATTTCTTTCATAGAATTCTAATGCAATAATTCGATAATAGTGATTTATATTAATTCTCTTAAATGTAGTCCAAATGTGTTTTTTCTATCTCTGTGCTGTTTATACATACTTAATGTTAATAATATAAGTATATCTTATTATATATAAAATATATAAAACATGTATAAACAGCATTTTATATTTAGTATTTTAACTTAAATAAATAAAAACAAATATTTTGGAGATCTAACACACAACATCATCTAGTCCCAAACTAAAGAAGAGTTTGTGTTATGGGTAATAAACAACTAATACAAATACATAAAATATATTCTTACTTTTTCTTTAAATACATACATAGAAAAATCCCAAATTCCGAAAAAAAAAATTGTAGATCATATAAACGTTTGGTCCGACCCGGGAATCGAACCCGAGACATCAAGCACAGCAGTCGCATACACTACCATTGCGCCACCGAGGCAGTTAAACTTGGCCCGCCTATAAAGATCATTAGCCTAGCGTGCATTAAATCCTCACTGGACAATGCCGTCTATTATGATGTCAATAACAACAGCTCAAACGGAACCTTGCTTAAAGAGAACTTGGTAACGAGTTGTATAAACTTAAGTAATTGTGATTATCATGCACATTGTATTGTACTCCTGTTCATTATCATAATGGTTACACGCCTGTGATGTTGTGTACTTATATAATTTTATAAAACATACTATTTAACAATTTCCAGCAGTTCCTGCTTAAGAAATTTTTGTAAAAAAATTATGTAGTTACAACAATCAAACCCGTAAATATAACTCGGAAAAAGCCAAATCCAAAAACGTTTTTTTAATAATAAGAAAACTTTGACATTTGCCTTTTTTATGGAATAGACGGTAAACGAGCACGGACAACATCAGAGGCGTCACAAGTGCGTTACGTGCGTGCGTTTGAGGATTGTGAGGCGGATGTGGGGATGAAGGGAGTGGTTGGGTTATGGGCGTCCGACATCCTCACTCACTCGGTGTGAAATAGTGCAAGCGCTGTTTCACTATAAGCAGTTTTCTATGAGGCCTTGGTATCACTCCAGTCGAGTTGGCCCATTCGGCAGTGCCGAAGCGTGGCTCTCTCATGATAATTTCGATTTATATCTAGTTTTCTCTTCTCTAATGTCTACAATCCTTTACCTGTGGCTGCGCCAAGTTTTTATTGGTTATCGCGGTAAATATTGAGTTACAGTGCTGTAAAGTTTCATCTAAATCTGTTCAGTACTTTTTACGTTAAAGAGTAGTAAAAAACTGTACATTCATCCTTACAAACTTTCACATTTATAATATTGGCACGATATTAACAAGACCTTAAAGATTAAATCACAACTTCACGAGCCTTACATACAGTATACGGACTCAGGCCAACAACATCGATATATTATCTGAGCATACGTAGTGAATATCAAGTCTATGGTACAAGTTTATGACGTCATTAAACAGGATAGAGCATAGAGCTACCAGGCTATTCATAAATTACCGTCTACCCGTATAAAAAGTGCAGTTACGCTTTGAATAACATTACGAGAACGTTGTTATATGTTATTATCTAAATTAGACAATTACTCATCATATTTGTAATGATCCTTGGACAGCGAGATGGACATTATCTAATAAAATCATCCTGCTCTTTAATCTCGATTTTACTCTCCTAGTATACAAGGCATGATAAAGCCATACCGGGATTCTACTTTGTTCCAAACCTGTATGAGAAACTCTCTCACCTCAGATTTCAGGACCATGCTGATGATGTACGATGATATCTTATTTTTATCTCAGATAATATTTATTGAACTCACTAGGGTTTGTAGTAGCGCAGTGACTTTGCCGAACAAAATAAAACCACACGTTGTACTGCACAAAAAAAACGGGGGGGGGGGNCCGCTTTAAATAGTGACTCTAATACAGACTATGAGACTATGAGTTTCAGGCACAAGCGGACGTCCTGTCTTAGTTGGTGTGATGAGATAGAGGGGAAAACTCATCTCAGTTTTGAAGGACTCCTCAGCCAATCTAGATCTAATCCAAGCCAAACTTGTGCCTAAACAAAGTTTTAAAAGTTAAAAAAAGAAAACAAAGACGCATAGAGAATGACATAGTTCAATGACAATTAACTAAAAGCTCTGAGATATTGTATCTTCTCTTCTGTATAAAACCATGTGGTCAGGTTCAATTATTTATGATTCCTTTCTCTTCTTTTTATGAAAAGAAATTGAGATATTTTTAAACCCACAAAAAATAATTGTAGGTATAATTTTCTGAAGTAGATATGAATTGATCAAGCGTAACACTGAGTAAGATTGAAAAGTACTCCATGTCAAATCGTAAAAAGTATTTAAAAGATAGGATAGGTAAGTCCACAACTTTCGCTAGTATACTCATTAAAATGCGTGTTTCCATATTTTATCAATGCTCAGACAAAAAACAACAAAGCACTCGATGGATGAAAAAGAAAAAGAGTAGTGACAAGTGTAACAAAAAATATATATATAAGAAACAGCTGACTTAAAAATCGAGTCCCTTGAAGTTCCTACGTGTTATTAAGTTCATTAGTTTGAACAATTAGTTTGTAGTGATATCTCTGGATAGGGAAAGTGATAATATTAAACGATTCATTATCATCGGTCTATTGCAGTCCACTGTTTCAAATGATTACTAAACTACTAATCCGTGTGGTGATGGATTAAGAACACATTTTCACCACCCCTACTCACCCTATGGATGTCGTAGGAGGCGACTAAAGAACAAACCACGTAGGGCAACATTCCTGCATAGAGAAGGAATCCTTGAAATTAACACTATACCAATCCGTCGAGCCAGCCTGGCTAGACGGATGGTTATGGAGGTTTTAAAGGCCTGGACTAGGCCTTTAAAACCTCCATAACCATAAAACCTCCTTGCTAAGGTCCATCAGTAAACTATTAATACTGTTTATATATTATGCCTGCCTCGGTGGCCCAGCGGTTCGATTCCCGGGTCGAATCAAATGTTTGTATGATCTACAAATGTTTGTTTCGGAGTTTGGGTGTTTTCTATGTATGGTATGTATGTATTTACAAAAAAAAAGTATAAAAGTATTATATCAGTTGTCTAGTACCCATAATACAAGCTCTGCTTAGTTTGGGACTAGATGGCGTTGCGTGTTAGATGTCGGAAATATATTTAATGTTATTACGTTCTAACCACAAAGTTTAAGACTGCCATTTTGAATTGACACACAAGAAAATTGAATATGTTTTTACAGTTTTATTTATACGATGTATGTTGCTATTCTAACAGAAACGATGAAAAATAATGTACACGAAGACTTTAACTATTCAATTAATTTGTAACTCATAATAGAGGAATTGTCAAGCTGGTCACAGTATATAGAACTGGAATAGGCAACATACTGTATATGGTCTAGCAGAAGGACCGCCGACTACCGACCTATAATAGCCGTCCTGAACACTGCACACCGACTGCAGGGAAGTTTGTAATCTGAACACAGTTTCCGACTCGTGATATGGCATATTAACTGCAATTTATTCAATGTCGTGCAGTTCAAATACATATAATATGTTACTTTAAACTTCAATAAACTCAAATCGACGTATCCATATTTTATATAATTAATATATCAATAAAGTTTATAATTTGCCAGCTAAATAAACAACTGAGGAACTAAAGACATACTAACAATGAGCTATTATAACACACTAATTTTAAGATACTATCTAAATTGTAGCACGAAATGAAACTTGGTAGAAAGACGTCCAAAATATATGTCCAAATGTATCATAATCTTTATCAGTACAGGATACAGTAGGTTCCTTTTATTTCTTATAATACTTTGCTATTAATCGTGTTTCATGTTTTCGTGTTTTTTTTAAACTTCTATATTTTACACGAATACCATTAAAATCGTCATAAATTAGCATTTTTTCTGTATTGTATTTTTTTTTTTTACATTTCTGATCTAGAGAGAAAAAAAGCAAACTATTTTTCATTTATTTTTATGCTAAGAAAAACCAACATCTTAATTACAAAAAAAAACTACTTGATAACGGCAAAGGACCCGTTAGAATTAAAATATTCAACACTAGCTGTTACCCGCAATTTACGGTCACTGGACCGCTCCCTAAACATCTGAGCATGATGTTAAAATAGCCTGTGACCTTCCTCTAAGAAGAATGTACCAAGAACAAGAAACATAGTTTTAATTTGACTTCTCGTTAGAAAGATTAGCGTGTTTATATAAACATACAAAAAAACTTAATTTAATAGTTAAAATAAGTTCTCTAGGAGGTCTCGCTCCGTGACGCGTCCAAATGGATCGGGATATACTATTTAGACCTTGCAAATAATTTCATAGTCAAGTTCAAATGTGGTGTTGTTTTATAAAATATGCATTTCATGCTGTAATCCTGCTTAACTTACCACTGCTTATATTATTACAGTAGATGGTTGTGCCACCACATCGACCTCTGCCAACAAAACTGCACTAATTTTCTTGTAAATGTTATCTATCCATAGAGAAATAACAACGGCACACTGATTATTATTTTTAAATCGTTCATTTCACGTGCGCGCGCGTTTGAATTTCGAACGCGTCAGAGGTGTGTGCGTCAACGACCAACCCACGACGCGCTCATCTATGAACTGAATGAATGTTTTCTTTCAAATTCGAACTTCTTACTCCCCCCATCTTGATTCTTTGGCCAAAGCTCTCAAGCTCGGGCACCTTCCGGCAATCAGATTGAACTCGGGAGCGTTTATAATAAAAAACAAATCGCTATTAGAACAGTTTATTTTATTCCTTAACTATGTATGACATAACACCTTAGAAATATTAATATACGTACTAATGATGTTTTAATAGTAAGTGTCTTAATGAAACGCTGAAAAATTATTGAAGATTTTGTTACTGTTTCTAATAAAATTTTATTACTGTTTAACAAAATTCTATTTTAAAACATTAAATTACCGGCTCACTTGACCGGCTAGGTTTGTATGTTTTATACATTGCTGATATTTCGGTCGGTTAAAAATTAAGTTATATTAAATTTTAAGACAGTTATAAGCAGGATACAATACGAATCTAAATAACTAGTAATACATTAATAAATCTTCAAAAAAGGAAGAAAAACTTAACTTCATACATAGAAATGCTTTTAAAATAAATCCTATAGTGTAAATATACTCGCCAGAAAACAAATAATGAGGTGATTGATACATATTAGGTACTTTTCAGTCGAAAATTTTGGTCTAAATTCGTATTTTTTTAATAATTCAGTCATTCAATAAAAAGTTAACTAGTTATCACAAACAAATAAGTATTTAATAGGTACAGAGATTCCTACTATCTAAGAGGTTTTGTTGAGTCTATTGTTTTGAATACTGTGTAATTTTGAGCTTGGATGCGAACCTAATTCTTAGATCCAGATACACTTAAATTCTTACTAAAATGACAATCTGAAGAAATCATTTCTTCTTCTTCTTTTGATAATATTGCAATCAGCCGGATCAGCTATTTCTGCCAATGTCAAGTATTTCAAGTTTTCAAATCTAAGTCTTCGAGTCTTCAAGTCTTCGTCGTGATGGAATTAATGATAAAAAATGTGGATGACATGAAATGGGGACCGTCTTACGCAAAAACAAAAAACGATCTCCCAAATCATTTCTTATTAAAATCCAGACTGATTTTTTTTTGTAGTCATTGGCAACACCAAAAAGTTTTAACAGCTAAATATATTTAAACATTTTTTTAATTTTGCAATTTGCATTTGTTAGTTTCCTATAGTATGCAGTCTGATATGTTTCTAAAGAGAGCCGTTTATAATTATATTATATCTAAATTTACACATTTTACTTAATAAATAGAAGTTTGAACTACATCTAATTTTTATATTTAATTTTTTCATTACTGTTTTATTTTTAACATTTGAACAAATATACACTTTTTTTGTAAATATAACGAGACTATTAACGGTTTTAAAATATGAAGAACAAATATTTAATCACTTTCAAACAACTTACCTATCGTAAACTCTTTTAAAACGATCGCTTTGATGACTGGACTCGGTGGTAATTTGATATTTTATTTGCATTAGATTTAGTTTGGAAATACAAAACAAACTCAAACTATAAACAAACTGAATCAATATTTAGTTTATATCTCTTTACATCTCCATTTTTTATTTATAACATGGATCTCATTGATCTCTGTACAATTAATTTATCTACTAAAATGGTGTAATAAAATATTACTAACTGGAAATATATAAGATCCATTGCTTTATTTATATAAAAGAGGAACGCGACTGACTAAGATACCCTGAGATCAACGCACAGCCCAAACCGCTGAACCTAGAATCCCGAAATTTTGCATGTAGGTCCTTTATATAACGTAAGTCAGCACTAAGGAAGGAATTTTGGAAATGCCACCCTTAAGGGTAAAATAGAGGATGAAAATATCTACTTCTGCACGAGAGAAGTCGTGTGCAAAAGCTAGTAATATATATATATAGGCAATTAGGGCAATTAACGTTTATTTTAGAATCTTAGTGGTATCATATAACGGTAGGATAGCTATAAAATGACAACTTGAACAAATAAAGGGCCGTTTTTAGAAGGTCGGTACACACAAAAATCGTTAGAGCCTCAAGAAGACGATTCAACTAAAACCCTCTGGTTCTGAAATAGTAAGTGTAGATTAAATAATAATCGGATAGATACACAGTAAGAATATGAGAAAGATATTTACCTAGTTTTAACGGAATTTTCAGAAATGTATCAGAGTAGAAAAAAACGGTATAGATGCATTATGCGCGGCACCGTGCATTAACTGTTGATCTCGTTTACATATAGACCATTCCTTTCTCTATGCATGCTTGATTTCTTTTAAAAGTATATTTGAAAATAGAATATAATTAATCGTATCTGTATTAAAATTGTGCGGGCTTCTTAAATCGAAAAAAAAAATGTCTATAATACGTTTAAGGTAAGTTCTCTTACGACCGTTTTCAATAACCTTTCTCCAGTCTTAACAAGAGAAAAGTTATTAAAAAATGTTTGAATTTTCTTTAAAAAGAGTAATTGTTAAAAAAAATATCCTGCATATTAAAGAATTGAATCAATTATACTAAACAAGATAATATCTTCAGTTTTAACTCGAGATATGGTATTGAAAACGGTCGTTAAACAATGGCAGTTTCGGAGTATACCAGTTGGATAAAGTACATAAAGATAGTGCATAATAAATTTACAAACAATTAATTGATAATATTTCATACGTAAATATCATAAGATGAAAAAAATAATATTTAATGTTACTAGAGCTAAAAAAAGAATTAGTTATTAACATTTACAGTCACAGACAGTCAATACCACTAAAAATATAGTTCTTAGATAGTAATTAGTATTAAATTGAATGACATTTTATTTATGTATAGCAATAATTTCCTATAGGCTCTAAACAATAGTGATCTAAGTAAAAAAAGGTCTAACATGAACTTAGAATGGTATAGATGTATGGGATATATATATTTTTTCAACCATAATGCGTATGTCATCTCAAAGAGTCGAGTTTTTTTTCTTATTAATAAATGTCACTAGTAAAACCTTTTATTATTTGTGACATCATTGACAGTATTTTAAAGTATAACTAAATGACACAAGCGGATGATAATATTCATTCCGAAGTTGGTTCGACTTCTTCCTGGTCGGCTGCGACCTCGCCCCGTTGTATTAGGTTTTCACTGATAAGAAGGCAAAACTCATTTGTGACAAACCTTAATCATGGATAGTAAGCTATTCCCCAATATGCCCCATTTCGTGTCAAAAGCAAAGCGCAAGCGATCTTTTTTAGAATGTCTTAATGATTTGATACTTAATATAATTTTACAATTTGGACACTATTTTGTTCAAAATTTTCTAGTAGTAGTCTATTTCTTTATCCCGTACATAATAAATAGGGATAAAAACAGGTAAACCATAAGAGCGGAGTAAATAAAAGAAATCTAAAAAAAAACTGAAATTTTACCCACTTAAAATCGAGGGTACACACGGTAAACGAAGAACCTGGACAGTAGGGCGAAGTATCTGAGATTTTAGTGAACAGATATTGAATTGATAGGGTAGAATTTATTGTATTGTCACTTATACATTTTGAAACTATTTAATATTAATTCGTTTTCTCTAGTAATAAGTTGCTCCATACTTTGTAGTATTGATCTGGTATTTCATTTTCCGACTATACAAGGTACGAGTTCGATTTATTATATAAATAGTTTAAAAGGTAATTTGTTTCATTTAATGAAAGAGGAAAATAAAGTCGTATTTTTAAAATCAGTCACAAAGGGATATACCGTTCTTTCGTCACCTCCATACCTCTCATTTAGACATTCTTAAGAAGACCCTTATACTAAATCAAGTGTTAAATACAATTTCGTGCATTTTGTGACCCATATTATTTTATCAAATTATAACAATACATCAACAAAACCACTTAGATTCAATATATTTGGCATAGAGCTAATAAAATAATTACGTTTCTTCAATGTTCGGGTTTTCGGAGAACAGCTGGTGGTCGTTGTATGTCCTGAGATACTTCTTGGTGTAGAGGTACAGCATCAGGCCCCACTTCATCATCATAAACGACCACACCAGACGAATGATTATGCTCGTACTTATCGGCATGACATCTAGGAATAAAATTACCTTTGATTATAATTGGATTCAAAAAAGGAGGTTCTCAATTCTGTGCAACTGTTACAACATCACTCTACGGAGAATAGGAGACCCAGATGACCTTACGGGGCTCAGCAAGTCTTAATATGAAACAATTGTATTTTGGGAACCAATTAATTGTATGATTAATATTTGTTGTAAGATTTAAGACAAACTGAACGGTTTTAGAAACAGTATCTTTCAATTTCTGAATATTACTAGACTGAATTAATTTATGTCATATTCTAACTATCAAGATCAAAAGGGTTAAACACACGACCGCTCAAGAGGTGGCGAGTCTCCTGTCCAAATTTCCATAGTGGGACCAAAAAGAGCGCCCTTGCGAGCACTTTGTAGAGCTCACGCAACCACCTCGGCCTGCTTTTGCTAGGGTGACTTGTGGCCTCACCTGTCACCCCCAGGCTTGCGCTTATGCAGGACGGAGATTGTTTTGCAATCTCTGGCACCCGATTCGTCTACGGTTCCTGGTCCGTTCCCGGGCCTGGCGGACAGGGACAGTTCTAAACCTCTACCCTACCCGCTCCGCTATCTACTTCGTAAGCATAACTTGCTCGCAGAAAGAGATGGCAGAGTCACACGGGCTCTCTCCGCAACATGGCCGCAATTATGTTACCGAGCAAGAGAAGCCCAACCCCGATGGCCGTCACGAGATCACGCCTCAGCACGGCCCACGCCGGACTTTCTGCCAAAGTGTGAAATGTTGTGTCCACGGTTTGGCCATCGAAGTAGTGGCACTCTGGCATCCTTTTCCAGCGATCGCCTGCGTCGGTCAGTATGAAGGCTGCCGTGATATCTCTCGAGCCAATCCTCCATAACGGCATGCCCAGTTGTCTAGCACCTCAAAAAAACATACTAACGTCACCACATCTGGTCATTGTGACAAACAGAGAAAAAGATATGGCTACCAAATTTAATACCATCCAAGTGTATATCACATTGCACAAACATGTTAATTAGCTTACTGAAGTATTTATAAAGATAACAATGTTATCGCCTATAAATAAACTTTCCATTCATTTCATATTAATATTATTTAGTCTATGTCATTTTATTGTGTATAAAAAGCAAAGTTAATAACAATGATAAAATATTGATGATTTATTATTACAATACATTGACCTCGGGAGAACCACGCTTCGGGACGAATGGGCCGGTTCAACAGGAGTGATACCACGGCCTCACAAACAAAACGGTGTGAAACAACGCTTCCGCTATATTTCACCGCACTCGGTGAAACATAGCGGAAGTGTTGTTTCACACCGTTTTGAGTGAGGATACCTTAGGCCCATAACCCTACCCCTCCCCCATCCCCTTCCGCATCCCCCAAAGGCCGGCAACTTGTGCCGCCTCTGGTGTTTCAGGTGTCCATAGACAGAGGTAATAGCTTACCATCTGGCGATACGTCTGTTCATTTACACAGTATTCCTTAAAAAAAAGTTACAATAAGTTTTTTCACTGTCCTTGTTTGTTTAGCTCAGCAGTTACCTTTTGGAACGGATCTAACAAGATAAATTTAAATATCGTTTTGACAACTTACCAGCTTTGTAATAGATCTCTAAGAATAGGTAGAATAATGTCAAAGCAGTTCCAGATACAAATCCGATTATGCCAAAGTCCCCAATGTATTGCAATGCTTTTCTAGAGAAGTTGACATGCAATGACTCCTTAAAATAGTGGCAGTGGAGCATCAACGCCAGTGAGGCATGAATACCTGAAGAAAAGTATTGTTTGTTAAGCAAATGACAAAAAAAACAATTAAGAATAGAGTTTAGTTTGGAGGAAATGTATGTTATTGTCTGCATTTGCAATGGTGTGATGAACACAACTCTTGGATTTGGCTCATGCTTTCCAACAAGCAGAGAAGAGTCACTATGGTAGGATCATAGCATTTAAAAACAACCATGGTTCAAGACTGCTTCAACTTGAAAATAACCCACTATCATTTACAGTTTTTATTTCATACGAAAAACTAATGTTTTTTTAGAAAAAAGTAACATTACTTCTAAAACTGTCATGTCTGTACATGACATTTTTGGTTTAATCAAATAATAATTAACATTTATTCTTTGATATTAAAATCTGAGAATGTTGCTACTGTTATCTATAATTGAGTGTTTGATTTACTTGTATAAACTTAATTAGTACATTTGTACTTAATTTTACGAATAAATCTTTGTTAATACCATTCTAGAAACAAATTGTAATTAGTCAACTTAACATTATGAAACTTAAAAGATAAGTCATAGGAATTGATGATAGGTAATTATTGCATAATTATGACAAAACATTGCAGTACTACTTATAATTACTTTCTTGCTCTTAATATCAGAAAGGAATATAATAAAGGGTAAATTCAAAACATTCCTTTTCTTTGGAGAAGATACAGAATACCTCAGTAAATAATTCATTACATTCTAGAATCTAACTCACTTGAACTTATTCCACTATTTTGATTGAGTTTACAATTGACCAGTTATACCTTATAGCATTTTCAAGGGTTAATAGTTATATATATCCAGGATTAAGTACAAGTGAGTTTGATTCTAGAATGTATTGCAACAAGTTCCATCAACTGTCCTATCATCAAGAGTATAAATTAAAATAAATTCATTGTGAGTAAGTTTGAGTTAGCTAGAATATATCCTGCTCAAATCTCAAGTTAATGAGCTATACTTGATTTTAGAGTCGTTGTTTTCTCTTCTAAAGTAGCAATACACAGCTTCAAGTACAGCATGTGCAATCATTCGTAATTCACTTACCGGATAAAAGAGCCCACATTCCTGCTTCAATGTTTGCGTAAACAATGCAGAAACATATAAATGCAGACAATCCTAAGACTGCTCCAATGGCACTTAGAGCTATATGAAATTTTATACGTAACATTTTGAGTCTAATGTGGTTCCACGTCAATAATAAATAGTTATTTGTTGTTTCAATCCAAGGCAATGTCGCAAATAATATTTCTCGGCACAGGTGCTGGTTATTGAACTGTCAGTCAGACAAACATAACTGAACAAAACAAAATATTTTTAGTAGTGACGTGCTACTTTTAAATCAAGTGTCACATTTGGAAATCTATTTTTAAGATTAATGCGAAAAAATTTTTCAATGAATTTTTATTTTGGATTTTTTTTGAACATTCTAAACATTAAATCTGAACATAGTAACGAGTATCAAAAGTTTAAGAAATAAATATATGCACAACACTATTTTTAGTATTTTTTTTTTATCTTCAAAAACACTTCAAGTTGACGCTGTCATAAGGCACATAATATAAACAATGATAGATTTTCATAAATAGATTATTCTTAGGTTTTCTTAAATTAAATAATTGTAGTTATAATAATGAAGTAAATATGACCAATGGAAACTAGTATTTCATTGTTTTATTTTTGAACAACTTTGCGGTTTGAGGTGCAGTGTTCAATTCCTTGGAAAAAGTCTAAATATGAGTCGCGTTAGTCAGGCTCAAATGAAGAAATTATTAGATTTACTATGTGAAGATGGCATATTAGTTAACGGCAAAGTAGCATATACTAATACGAACAAGCAAAACTTTTGGAAACGTGTAGCATTACAACTGAACGCAGTAGAAGGTGGAGTATACAAAAACACATGGAAGTGGTGCAAAGTAAGTTAATATTTGAAATCTTTAGTATTAAAATAGTAATAATAAAAAAATGATGCATCTCATAGACAGCTGTCTAGTTCCAAATAAGGCGGAGCCTGTGTCAAGGTACCAGACTTCAGATAAATAAATGCTTACCCAACATGTTGTGAGTGAAGTAAATCCAAAACAAGTAAAGTAATAAACTCTTCACACAATCATTTATCCTGGCCTTGAATTTATTATATTAACTCTGGTGCCAACAGTTAAAATCACCTTATACTAAACTAACATACTTTAATTAATTATTGGCTAGCAAGTTGCAACACTTGCTGAAATTATTTGGGTACCATTACTACTCTGCCATGGTGATCGAGAGGGATCGAAAAGGTTTTTTCTTACAGTACTTACTGCTTTTTACTCAACATGCATTTATGAAACCTAGATAGGAAGAAGCTGGCTTCACACATGCCAATAAAAAAAGACCACCTTTAACTTACTGCTCTTCCGATAGGTACTTTGATCTTTGAATGAAAGATACCAGAAAAATTTGCTAGATTTCATAAAAAAATATTCTATAAAAAAACTACATTACAGGAATTATACCTTATATGTATGTTAAGCTAAGTTAATATGTATTGTGTTACAGATGTGGGCTGATTGGAAGAATAAAACCAAAAAGAAAGCAAATATAATACTCAGGAGAAAGAACTATAGTTTAGAGCAACCATCACCAACATTGTCTGCTTTGGAAAGGCGACTTCTTACCCTTATAAACTACCCTTTAGAGGATAAAACAGATACTATAAGATTGGAAATGGTAAGATAAATCTACTGTTACATTGTTATTTTTTACTCCTGGTACATTGTTATTTTTTACTCCTGGCTATTCTGTTTATACCACAAATGTTGCCAGTATTAAATAGTAGGTATTTTAATTATTTTTGAAATGTAACATCTTTTCTATTGTTCTCCTTCAATTTAAGGGACTAATTATTATTATGAATGAATAGGAACAGGATATATAATACATATAATAAAAAAAGGTACTTCAATAAAATATTCTTGTATTTTTATTTTTTTAAATAATATTAGCAATATGTACCACAAACTTATGATATTCTTGCCAACTCCTTCTATTAAGTTGGTTAAGACTCTACCATCCTGTTAAGTCTTACATCATCACAAGTCCAGCACTAATGAAGTATTTAATTGTTTTCAAGGTTGCTAAGATGGAGCCCACTGAGAAGCCACATGACTTCAACATGGAATTTTTAAATGAAGACTATAATGATTTACTTACCAAGGAGAAGTCTTCATCAGAAGATGATGAAAAAGGCTCCAATGGTTATGATAATAATGAAAGTAGATTTTGTGATGTAAACGCTATTGCACCAGGTTAGGTACTAATATAATAACATATTTCCTAGTTTTTTTAATGGAAATGCGGACAAACGAGCACACATAACGCCTGATGGTAAGCGATTACCGCCGCCCATGGACATCTGCAACACAGAGGCGTCACAAGTGCGCTGCCGGCCTTTGGGGGATAGGGGAGGGGTTGGGGGATCTCCGTATCCTCACTCACACAATATATCAGTCCTACTTCAATTGCGCCGTTAGTAACGCAGCAGTGTGTAACTTCATAGCCGTCCCGATGCATAATATTATAAAAACAGATATCACAATAACGTGGTTGTGTGGGGAGCTCCCTTACGATTTAGAGGATCTGAATTATTTTATTTTAAACTTGCCCGCCGCGTCACAGATCTTGCAATACCCAAATCCTATCGCGAGAAAAGCTACAAACAAAAAGCTGCAAATTTTTGTAGTACAATTTAGTTTTGGATTTAT
This sequence comes from Hyphantria cunea, assembly GCA_003709505.1. Taxonomy (NCBI): domain Eukaryota; kingdom Metazoa; phylum Arthropoda; class Insecta; order Lepidoptera; family Erebidae; genus Hyphantria; species Hyphantria cunea. Next base: position 294,932 of record PKRV01001267.1, read on the forward strand.
TAATGATTCTCTTGGTCGGTAATTATATTGATTTTGGAATAGCAGTGCCAGCCTGCCTATTTTTATAAGAGTGTGGCTCTCCAACGAAAATAGATGATTGATGGCGTCCAAAGGGAATAGAAAAATCATAAGATGTATGTCCCGATGATTATGGCTTTTCTAGAATGTCAACTTTTATTTTTAGAATTCTAATTCTACTGTTTCAGAAGATACTTTCGAAGGACTACGAGAATCATCAGATCTAGATCATAAAGTTAAATTAAAAAGAAAATCATTTATGAAGAAAAAGCTTTCTTTAGAAGAATTTAAAATTAGGACAACATTAAATTTAGAAAAGGATAGAGTACAACAAAAAAGTGAAGAACTAAGACTGAGAGCACTAGAATTAAAGTTAAAAGGAGAAGAGTTGAGATTGAAAGAGATAGAGATGAATAAAATCAACTACTTAACTAATATTGAGGAAGAGAAACTGAAATGTTTTAGAGATATATCTTCATCCTTGAAAGAGTAAGTATTCTACACAAAGTAATTTGTTATCTCGTCATAAAATACTTTTATTTGCGTGAGTAAAGTAAATTCTGGATAAAATGGTAATCGACTGAGGATAGAGCACTCTTGAAAGGACTAAGGAAATTAGCTGATTTAAATTATCTAAAACATACCCAATAAAACTTCTTATAAATAATCTAAAGATAACACGGAACATACTTATCTTATTAGTTGAAAAGTAAAAAAATCTTTTCCATCACTGATAAAAATAGAGGGAGCAAGCAAAAATAATTTTGCAAAAAAGCGTGTGTTTGCACGATATTTTGAAAATTTATTTATTTATAATTTATTTAGTTAGGGTACCAGAATCATGAATATATCATGATTCTGGTACCCTAACTAAAATGTTGCAATAGATAAAATAACATTTAAAAGTACGTGAAATGGAATAATAGGATTTCAGAACTTTTCTATAGAATTTTGGATTATACCCATAGCGCGAGTTTTGATCATTGCAGATATAATTTAAATTCAAATACATACTTGTAAACATCAACTTTGCACTTTAATCCCTATTGTGTATCATTATTATTCAAAACCAAAAAGTACAATATTAATCAATGCATAAATAAATTAAATTGATTTTGTTCAAGAGGTAGACGATTACTTAACCATCAATCAAATATTTGTGTGCAAGAATATTTTTTGAGTTAGCAGTTTTTTTCTTGATGTTATAGAATACTAGCTTTTGCCCTCGGCTCCTCCTGCGTGTATGCCGATTATCGCGGTAGCCTATGTTTGCCTATGTATGCTTTCCTCAAGAATCTTATCTCCATGACAAATTTCATTAAAATCGGTGCAGCGGTTTAGCCGTAAAAGCGTAACAGACAGACAGTTTCTTTCGAATTTATATATTAGTATGAGTGTACTATATGCTTGGTGTGAGATAGTCACGATCTACATAGACAAGTCTGCATAGGACTCGATAATTCAGTAATAAGCTGAATAGTGAAATAGCCCAATAACTACATGCATTAACGCCTTACGCAAATTTTGACATTTTTTTTTTAAAAGAGCACTTCTTTTCCACTTATTCCACAATTAAATTTACTCTTAATATCTGTGACATGTTTCTAAATTTCACTTGTGGGTAGACACATAAAATGTGTGTAAAATCGATCTGTTCATATTTTCAACTGTCCCTTTGACCACACAATAATTGTGATATGGCAACTTTTGATGATATGGCAACCAGCCGGATCAGCTATTTCTGCCAATGTCAAGTATTTAATGTCTTCAATTCCAAGTCTTCAAGTCTTCGTCGTGATGGAATTAATGATAAAAAAATATAAAAAATGTGGATGACATGAAATGGGGACCGTCTTTCGCAAAAACAAAAAACGATCTCCATTTACTGGAGTTGTAATTGGTCTCTAGTAGTCAGACCGCTTGATGACGATACGTTACCTAGGTAACTGTAAAAAAGTATTTGTGAGGTAGTAGAGCTGTGGTTATTTCAGCACGGTTGGGCCAACTTGACTGGGGGGTACTACCCTCGCACTGATCAACGTAAAAAGACAGCGTTCGTGCTGTCATGTTTCGAGTGCGAGTTTGGAGGCCCAATTATGTATAAGTAACACTAAGCCGCCTTAGTGTGGGTCACCATGCTGCATTGTCTGCGTTCGCTGTGAGTATGGTGACCACCACTCTTGGATTTTGCTATTGCTTTCCATCAGGCAGAGTAGTCATTGTGATAAGGACATAAAAACGGATTTTTTTGGCATCCGGACGGACGCTTTAGGCATCCGATGTGTGTAGTCTGTCACTGGGCTTAATTTTTTTTGGATCAAAAATAATACCATGATGTACTTAGTGTGACACTGATACAAATATAAGTTGTTAAGAGTACGATAAAAAATCCTTCTCTATATTTTTAACAGATATTAGCTTTAGGCACCCGATCTCTCTCTCTCTATCTCTCTCTCTCTCTGTATCATTAATGTATTTTTTTTGTATTCCAGGCTATTGGACCGAAATAGAAGCGGGAACTTGAGATTTCATAATGCTCTTTAACATTTGTAAGAATGCATATTGTATACAAATAAGATTAGCAAATTTAATAAAAAGTGATAAAGAAAAGAAACACATTTTATTTGTTTTTTTTTTCTAATAAACAATAAGATTCTGATGCAGAATGACTACTTCACAAATATGTCAATATTATAATAAAAAACTTCAATTAAAATAATGTATTAATTTTGTAATTTTTTTTTAACATTTTGTCAGGCCATTCTGTATTAGATCCTACAAATACAAACCCCCTTTAAACTTACAATTACACATAAAGAGAAACATCGCTAAACCTTTGAGAAATATCAAAACGTATTTTTAAACTTTTCACAAATCAACAGATTAGAAGTAATTCGGTGCTATTAAAAAAAATATTTGCAATTATGCACACAAAATAAATCTTATATCTCCATTTAACAATATAATTCAGTTGCTATACCTAATCATAAATTGAACATCTTCGACGAAACGTCCAACGTGCTTAAACTGTCAAATTCGTGCGAGTTTCGCAAATCAATCAAGTGAGTCCAAAGTTTTGAGCAACTGTTAAACATCTACATCAAAAAAACTACCAACCATTACGTGGAGACATGTGTCGTCACACATGTGTTAGTATAAGTAACATATAATGCGGTGTGGTAATATGCAAGTAACTGCGACACTCGCATTGATAATCAAGGTGATTCTATAATCATTAGTTCCACAAAACAATTTTAAGTGTTTCACACAATTAAAAAACTTAACATTTTTCATTAAAATATGCTTTTTAAAAAAAATAACATATCTAAAAACATAGACAACGAAGTTAAAACCCTAATAATTTGAACAAATAACTTTTAAACAATTTACATTTTCAATAGTTTCAAATAATTTGGCCTTAATTTACTTAATGTAATAGAGTCTAATTCTGATACCCTGTGTATTCTTAGATGGCTCTTCATGTTGCCCCTTTGAGCATATCCTCGCCCACAGATGGGGCATTTAAAAGGTGTCTCTCCTGTATGTAGTCTCATGTGCTCTTTAAGATAATCGTCATGGTAGAAACAGCTACCACAAACACTGCATTGGGCGGGCCTTTGACCTGTTTTTCAGTAATTGTATTGATTGTGAGTACATATTCTATATAGTAGAATCTTTTATGACAGTAGATAATATTAAAAACATAAACAAATTAATACTTTCGGACATTTTAACACACAACGCCATCTAGTCCTAAACTAAGAAGAGCTCGTACTATTTTTTGTAAATACATACATATTATACATAGAAAACGGGTGTTTTCTATGAATAATATGGAATATGTATATGTACGGGAGTTTGGGTAAACTCCGAAACAAATGTTTGCAGATCATACAGACATTTGGGAAGGTATCTAAGTTGCATACGCTACCACTGCGCCACGGAGGCAGTCAAAAATATTAATGGCTAAACATTTGGTCTTGCTGCATTAGAATCATTTGAGGAAATCTGGTTTGTGCCAATGTTGCTTTTATGAGTGAATTTGTAGAAAATAAAGTAAAATACTCTTGTGAACTTTGTGACATTCTAAATTTATGTAATGAAAAGCAAATTGTGCTTTTGCTTTCTTCATGCCTGCACTTAGGTTTAAAAGTAGGAAGTAATATCATTAACAATTGCTTTAAACCCTAATCTAAAGTTATAAATAATGAAAGTAATTTATAGCATTATTAGAAAATAAATAGTGTTAAAAATTCTCCTGATAAAGAAAAGTATATTAAGTATTTTATAATACCATAAAATTACCATTTCACTTTTAGGATTTTTTTCTGTTTTATCCATGGCAACCCTTATTTCTAAACATACTATATTTTTAGAAATAAGGGTTGCTATGGATAAAAAAAATATACATACCTGTATGAACAGACCTCTCATGGATCAAAATAGATTTCTGACACTTATATGACTTATCACAAAATTTACATGAAAACGTCTTCTTAGGCTTCAAATGTTTATTATGCACGTTTCTAAAATGACTTGTGAGTTCCCCTTTATAAGCAAAGCCTTGCCCACATGTGGAGCAGATAAAATCTCTAGAGGATTCATGTTTTCTTTTCATATGTCTTTTTAAATAATAATCAGATACACAAACTCTGGGGCATTTAGGACATTGCACTGGGTTTTTGAAATGGACTTTTTTCTTATGGAGATTAAGTTTATCCTGAGCTTTAAAAACATCTCCACAGAGGTCGCATAACTTGTGTTCTGGTTTCTTATTGGCAATTGGAACTTTTACTTTTGTCTGTGGTCTTGGTCTAGGTTCTTTGTTTTTCGATATTTTTTTCAATGTTGTTTGTCCTATTTTCATACTGTAATAAAAAAATAGATTATGATTGGTTCGTTGAGTATTAATAGTAACTTCATTAAAAGGAACATAATGGCTAAAGCAACAAACTTGCAACTGATAGAGAATAAGCACACACTACCAATAAACTTTCAACAGAACTATTTAATTATCCATATTGCAAACAAAAGTACTAATAATGTTCCAAACAGTATTTTTATTATCTTTTAATTTTTTGAAGTGGATTTGTTCCCCAAACTTAATTGCAATAGGGTTGATGACTGTAGCGTAAATTAATACTGATGTCTTCTAAATTAACACAAATATTCTAAAACATCTCTGATAATAGTAATAATATAATTATTACAAGTTTTCATTGCTATTACAAATTTTAATCAAATAAACATTGAAATATACTGCTCAATTGAGTAGTTTAAAACAGTGACGTCACAAGTTTGTATTTATGACATTTTCATACAAAGTTATAATTTTGAGAGATGATAAAAAGTAGCGTACATTATTAACATAATTTGACTAAGCTATCATCTACCCTATTGCCATATATGTAATTTCGTGAAAAATTCTAATGGTTAGTGTCTCTGATTGCTATGCCTTTGTCGGTTTGATTCGCATCTAGAACGAGAACACATAAGTATGTATCATTATATTGTGGCGACTTACACATACAAAGAAATACACTACATAGCCATCTACCGAAAATACATCGAACTACCTAGAAATGAAGAAACTACCAATCCTCAATCACGCAATATAAGTTCTTGCGCCGAATAGCATATATACAACATCCCAACATCGACCATTGGGCATGGTCAGAGGATCTTCCCTTTGAGTTGGAGGGTTGTTGCACCCATTTCCTCCTCAACAACAACAGCTTTCAGAAGCTCACTGCTTGATATAGTCCACTCCATAGAAAGGTGGATTGACCTACTAAGTATAATATGCATATATTCAGCATAGCAGAGCCTCTACCTAGTTCAGAATCAGACAGCTGTGTGAGAGATGTGTTATTTTTATTATTACATCAATCTTAACTGTAATACTGGATGTCAAGAAAAAACTTAGATTTAATATATATTTAAGATATACATTAAACAGCTAAAAAAGAATATTACCACCATTTTTCTCCGTTCCATAGAAAGTTACCTTCAAGTATAGAAGAAGCTATTTTATTAGTCCGAAGTCCACTTTGCCTTGTGGATCTTTTAGACTTTGTTTGTTTTTTTAATGGTTCACTTTTTATTTGCTTTAGTAGTTTTAAAGGTTTTACATCTTCCAAGTCATCAAACACATCATCAAAGTGATCAGCAGATTCTATTTTTACTTCTTTTACTTCTGTTTCTAATTCAGACAGATCATTTCCACTTTCTTCATCACATTTGGTTTCCTTTTTAACAATTTTGAGACCATTTCCTATAATCTTATTAGACTCCCTATACTTATTTATAAAATTGCTTATTATATTTAATGTTGTATTGCATGCTGTACAGATATAACGTGGAAATCCACTAATATCTTCAATCTGAAAAAAGAAGAATAAATGTTTAGTTATGGCAAAGTTAAATAACTTTTTTTAAATATACATACTTCGATAGAAATGGTTTTTACTCTTTCACACTGTAAACACATGGATAACTTTTGATACACATTATCGCCTGTCTCAGATTTATCAAATATTGGATATGTAGCCCCATCCTGAAGACATATTCTACACAAACTTGAATTTATACCATCCATGACATTACTGGTGATAAAAATAAAATTAATAAGTCAGCTCTGAACTATTATTAATTAATTATTACAACAAAGTTAGGTTTCTTATGCAGCAAAAATTGTATGAAGTATGAAATTTTAGGAGTTAATCTCGAACTTTAACACAATCAAAATAAACCAATGGCATTTTCAAACGTTGTCATTTTTGACATTGTTGTTGTTATGTTTTTTGTCTATTTGTATCTCGAATGAAAGGTACTACTTAAGTCAAATGGGCTAACTGAAACATCGATGGTAGAATTAATTACGAAAATTGAAAAAATATTAAATATACTTATTTTTTCATGATGAGAGTTAATCAATTACTATTAACATAGTTTGATAAATGATTTTTATTAATTCTTGAGTAAAACTATTATATTGGGCTTATGTTTTATATCAAAATAGTAAAGATCCTTTTTAAGCTATTATTAGAATTTTTTGTTAAATTAGGTTTGGAATTAACTGAATCTTGGACAGATCTAAGTGATTGACAAATCACTTCACCAATCGACTAGGTCATATAATTTAAGTTTTCACTAAATCGTCGTGATCACAAGACCAGTCATAGACAATATTTTATCACTTGTCTTCTGTCATCAGGTGATTTGGGTTTGGGAGTGAAAAAGTCCTAAAAAAGGATTAAACGCCAGCATTTTCTTAAATCAATATGTCTGGAAAAGATAGATTAGCTATTTTCCCTTCTCGGGGGTAAGTTTGACCTATGGCAATGTTATTTAGTTATTTAGAAATCTGGAAGTTTTGACTAGAACTGTATGATGTCTAAGTTACAATTTGTCCTGGTTCTAGTGCTCAGATGTTGATTAAGGGTCGTCTGGCTGGAGCAGTTAAAGGCCATGGTCTCCTAAAGAAGAAAGCTGATGCCCTCCAAGTGAGGTTCCGTATGATCCTGAGCAAAATTATTGAGGTAAGTGATCAGCATCTATTGATTATATTCTAACTTGAAAAATATTTAAAAAATATATATAATTTGGACCTACTTATTTAAAAAGGAATAAAAGTATAATCTGTAACACAGTAAAAATTATTTCTCTCAGTGATTAATTATAAGGTCATAGTTATGTAAACTTATGCAGGTTTATATAAATCTGTATTTTGTGCCTTATTTTCACAGACTAAAACTCTTATGGGTGAAGTTATGAAAGAAGCTGCATTTTCACTGGCAGAGGCTAAGTTTACAACTGGTGATTTCAACCAAGTTGTGCTGCAGAACGTCACTAAGGCTCAAATCAAGATTCGTTCCAAGAAAGACAATGTTGCTGGTGTGTAGTTTTTACATATTTAATCGAGTTAAAGGTATCTACTTCCCATGATATAATTTTTATCATATGATGCTAACATTGATAAGGTATTTAATTAATGTCATGAAATTTGTTTATTTGCCAAAGTGAAACAAAGCCGGTGAATTTAAAAACTGATTCTTTTAAACAATAAGAAAGGTTGTGACCTACTTTAAGATTAAAGGTGTTAAGGAGTTAGTAAATTCTAGTCCTAAAATTCCTTAAAAAAAGCATTTTAAAGTTTTTTTTAATTTAAATGTGTTGATGTTTTATGTAAAGGAATAAAAGTGCATATTTTAAACCTTTGACTGAAATCAAAACTAAATGACATAACAGTAACCTGAATATAATTTTTTATTTTAAAGTAGAGATGACAAATTTTGTTTCATTATTGGTTTAGAATGTATTTATAACGCCTTATTATCAACTTGGATAGAATAAGAATAAGGACAAATAAGGACTACATTTTAGAATATTATTTTTCATTTTAATGTATATGAATGCATGTATGTGAGTAAAGATGCATGTTTGTGAGTGTGTATGCATGGATGTGTGTAAACATTATAAAATTGAATGGTTCTTCATCTTCATTATAGGTGTAACACTCCCAATCTTTGAGTCTTACCAAGACGGTACTGACACATATGAACTGGCTGGTTTGGCTCGTGGTGGTCAACAACTTACGAAACTGAAGAAGAACTTCCAGAGTGCTGTCAAACTGCTGGTAGAGTTGGCTTCTCTGCAGACATCATTCGTGACCCTGGATGAAGTCATCAAGATCACTAACAGACGTGTTAATGCTATTGAGCATGGTATGTTTCTGTTTTTTCAAGTATTTATTTGTAACTCTCTGGTTCTCTTTGTTATGATTGTAAATCTCCTTGCTACCCAATGCTCATTAGTGGACCATTAATGGCTGTTGATGTTGATGATAATGATTTTCTGGTGGCCTGAGGCAGAACAGTAATAGTGTTGTGCTTGAGGTTTTGGGTTCGAACCCTGGGTACGAGACCAAATGTTTGTATGATCTACAAATAATTGTTTGAGAGTTTGAGTGTTTTTTCAAAAAAAATATATATGTATATCATATATCAGTTATCTAGTACCCATAGTACAAGCTCTCCTTAATTTAGGACTAGATAGCGTTGTGGGTTTAGATGTCCGAAATATTTATTGATTTATTTTATTTATTCCATTTTACAATGTATTATTTCTTTATTTTTGATCACCTTTTAGGGACTTCTATGTATGTATTTTGTATATATTATTGGTATGATCTCTGTTGGAGATAATAATTGGACCAGAAAAACATATAGTTGTTTATATCTATTAAATATACAAGTATAATAAACTCATTGCAATGTATGTACATGATTATTCTTTTGAAATCTCTCTCAATGTTTTTGTATAGTGCCAAGATAGTATAACTATATTTTAGCAAATTTCTTATATACTCTCGATAGAAGCTTTTTTTGGTATTGAATTGCGTAATCCCGTATGGGTTCGTCATTGCGACGATGTAATACTTCGTTTTAGGTCCTTAGTAGGTTAGGGGGCGGGGCTTCATCATTGCGTCATTATTTTCTAAACGCGAATGAACTATATTATAATATCGCCATACTTAATTAAAGGCAACTGTACAAAGTTATAATAATTTGTTTTGTTTTTTGTTCAAGAAATAGTCAATGAGCTAACTTGGTTAGAATATTATTGATATTACAGTAATTATTCCCCGTTTGGAGCGTACTCTGGCATACATTATCTCTGAATTGGACGAGCTCGAGCGTGAGGAGTTCTACAGGTTGAAGAAGATTCAGGACAAGAAGAAGATCATTAAGGATAAAGCAGAAGCTGTAAGTTGTTTCTTAAAAGTCTGTCAATGTTCCTAATATGTTAAATTTAGCGAAATTTTAACCATCAATGTGCCAATTTTGTCATTTCGTCACTAAACTAAAACTTCTCTAATATTATCCTCGATTTTCTTATTTTAGTAAAGCAATTTCAAAAATGCTGTTTTAGTATGAATGCTCTCGAATAACGTATATTTTTAGTGAGACTTATCTAATAATAGTCAATTTTTGAAATTTAGTACGTTTGATTGGACACACTAATTTCAAATGATTTTTAGTATAGAGAGTTTTTGAACAACAAATTAAGCTCTATTCTATGTTAATTGACGGTATTCTGCTGTGGTGTATTTTAGTTTTTACAATATTAATTCCTGTTAAATATACTTATAATTTATATTTACACATCACATAGTATTGAAACTATTACATTAACAATATTTCTCATTGTATCTCTGTTTTAAAATATTTTTATTTCTGTTTTACTAGCGCATGTGTTAGGGAATCCCATAATGTATGTACGAATAAAGAACATTGTTATTAAAATATTATTTTATATTCTTTTTTATTACAGAAAAAGGCCTTACTGCTAGCTCAAGGTCTTGCTCAAGACCCAGGCAACTCCGCAAACTTGCTGGACGAAGGCGACGAAGACTTGCTGTTCTAAATCCTCGCTTTCCGTTGACTCATATATCTAGACAGTTGTTAGTAGTTTTGCGGTCAAGTTAATGGCTCAGAGATACTAGCCAAATCAAAATGGATCCTATGTCAGGAGTGTTGATGCCATTTTAGCTTGCTTCCTAACTTGACTGCATATTTATTGATATTACAGTGTTCATTTCGTTGTAAATACCTTTGTTGTATCACTGTTGAATGTATAACATATGCTCTAAATCAATTTCTATAATATTTTATCCAATTGTTAGGCGACGTCACTAAGAATCATTGGCGTATGCTCAGATGTTACGTACGTAAGCATTCCACCATTTTGTTTTATTTTTTTGAAGCCTTTCTGTAACGCTGTAGTATAAAATCAGTATAAGTACACATAATAAGTATTGTGTTTTTGAAATGTTGTTGGATAACTAATTAATATTTTAAGTAAACAATCATGTAAATACAAGTTTGTGAAGCGAAATATATAATTATTATTATTATTGATTTGATAAGTGGTTTCATTTGAAACTGAATGTAGAGCACTGAGTTTTGGTTCGCAATGACTTTAGTGGTAACACAACTCAGTTCGTTTGTTTTTGTTGAGATTAACGATTTTCTTGCAATTTCATCGTCGTCGCATCGTCTATTTATTAATATCCTCTATTAACTGAATGTTTTTTATAAATGGATTGATCTTTTATGCAACAGCTGCGAGACTGATTTTAATAGTCCACTGCAAAATAGGAGCCTCTATTATATCTTCTACTTCTCGTACTATGTAGTGGTTTATTTCATTGGAGTTTGCAAAGCCCTTAATCACGTAGTAACCTTGGAACTTATCAATGTTGGAATTTTTTCTTAATATTTCAAAGATATGGCTGGATATCAGATAACCGACGTCTGGCCAATCTTCTAGATATCTAACCGAATATTAACAATTTCCTGCCTGAAATATTTTAGATGAAGATAAAATTAAACAAAAAAACTAATGAAGTTCTCCCCGAGCCGTATATTTTTTTGACTAGCCTTTTTTCCAAACTAGATTGAGGTTAGTTTTGAATCCTACTACGATATGGCTGATCTATGACTTTTTACGTAGAGCAACTGACATAGACCAGAGTCAGACCTCCACAACCAAAATACTAGGCGACATCGGAATTATGTAGAAAGACTGTTATCCGACTTTTTAGGGCTACAACTACCCGTAACGGTTGTCAAATATGGCCGTTGACCATTGAGCCGCGCTTCAAGTATTTCTATTGACAAATCAATTCAATAAAAGACGATTAGATTATAAACTAAGGTTTATTAGCCTGTCACGACGACACCATATGTACCGTTATACCGTAGGAGAGCCACGCTTCGGCATGAATGGGCCGGCTCGACCGAGTGATACCACGGCCTCACAGAAAACCGGTGTGAAACAGCGCATATGGGCCTCCGGTATCCTCACTCACTCGATGAAACATCATCGAGTGAGTGAGGATACCGGAGGCCCATACCCCAATCCAACGCCCCCTATCCCCCTCACCATCCCCTTTCCCCCCAGGCCGCCATAGTGTGGGTCACCATACTGCTTTGTTCTTTTTCGCATTGAGGATGGTGACCACCACTCTTGGATTCTGCTCATGCTTTCCATCAGGCAGGGCAGAGTAATTTTGGCAGCTTAAATATTAAAAAAAAAAAAAAGAAAACCATTGACGGCGTGCTGCATCTCCTTACCAATTTAGAAGGGCAAAGATAACTGGTTCTCATAATGCGACCCTGCTTACCAATCCCAGGCAAGCGTTCATGGGGGCTAGAGATTATCGAGCACTTGCCATTGTTTCCAAAACAAAAAGGCCAATACATAGAATAGTGTATGTCTTTGAATTGCATTGAAGAATTTAAAATATAGAAGAAAAATTAGAAGAAAATATTACACATTATGTAGATGGCGCTATAGTATGTTTTTGTTGCAGTATGTGGAAGTCGTCATACTTGGTATTCAGGTACTCTCCGAATCGACACCACGCCTAAAGTGCGCTCTTCTAGAATAAGCTGAAAACTGCAAGCTTCACTCGTGAATCGCTTGAACAACGAAGTGGCGGCCTGATCGTGTCTTAATGCAAATAGGTCGCTACCCTCTCCCCTACCGCAGTGTATCCAATCTGCGACCAGACATCCCCACACTGGCAGTCTACAGCCTCATTTACAGATGATATTTTCGCCGACATTTTTAAGGCTCGGGATTAGTCCTCTCCTGATCCTATTTAGCGGTTTCTTTTTGATTAACAGTTTGGCATTACAGCTTTATGAATATTTCGGACATCTAACACACTACTAACTTCATAGTAAACGGTCACTGCGCTAATTCCCCCCCCCTCACTCTCCACCCTATCAGTAACGATCGCAAACGGGTACATACTATCTATCACAGGTCAGATTAAACTTGGTGATCATTAAAAATAATATAATAAAAGTTACTTCCATTTAATATATTCGGAACAGTGACATATAGTTCAAAATATAATTTAAATATAATCTTGTACCTTAAATAATACTATGATGATGACGATCACAGACTCTTAGAAGAAGCTTAAATAACACGTTACTAAATTTAGGTACAGAACAGAGAAACACTAACGTTTTTTTGCCACTAAGAAGAATCTGTTATTCCGTTTCTGTAACAGTCCAAATTCAACAGCACATCTCAACATTGCACTTAGCGACTTGCCTGTCCGCTTCGGGTCGTCCAGCGTTTGGTAATGTTGTTTTAAAAATCCGATCACTCTTCGAGAAGTTAAACCTTGTCGTGACGGTATCTTGTGAAATGCCCAGAGAACTATGGCAGCTGGATTAGACTTTTTTAGACCTAGTTTGATTTTACCGTAAGCCGGGTTCCTGTAATGGTCACTTCTGTCACATCTGTGTGAATACCCCGAATATATAGAATCAGTAGCGCAGGTGTAGTCACTTCGCGAACTGACTGTTGTTGCCACACTTGGTTCGCTTTCAGAATAGTAAGGTCTCTTTGACTTCTTCATCGTTAATTTAGATGTTGATTTTCTTGATTTTTTTATTTTAATTTACTGATTTTTTTCAAAAATTTGACAAATATTACGAAAATGTTTGGAGTGATGTTTGTTTTGACTTTTGACCATAGAAAATACATTGATGTCAACAGAACTGCAGTTTTGATACAGTCGATGAAAGAACATGAAACAGGAACGATTTTGAAGATTATTTTGAACCATAGCTATCGTATTAACATAGAACCGTACATTCCACATACATAAGTATTACTTATTCCTACAAGATATAAATAAAATTAAAAATTATTTTCTCATGCGGGGAATGCTTTTCACACTATTCTCACCGCGGGGAAGATTTGTGGGACTTCCGGAGAAGCACTCTACTCACTAAACCTGGCAGCGCCTGCCTCGGAAGTCGGGACTTCTGGAACACTTTTCGTACATAGTACTTACATCTTGTATGCACTTTACGAGGAGAAGAATGTGTTCATGGTATTCTTCATTAAGTTATTTTAATTAACCGTTTTTTTATTATGGCGTCTTCACTAGAGGCGCTGTCAAGAAAGTAAACTGTAAACTTTGATACTAAGTACCATGGTTCGGGAAAGAACCCCACCATGTAGAACATGATAGCTTATAAGTTCCACTATGTGCCGGTAGATGACAGTAGCGGTATGGTATTTTAAAATGCTGAAATATCAGAATAGGTGCCTATTTTTCATCTAATCTTTTTATCAATTGTTGGCAGGTGCCACCAATGTATGTAGGTATAACGTTAGATAAAATATTAGTAGTTAGACTAGTATTTGCTACACTTGGCGGTTTTTTTAAATTAAATTTCGAAACTACTAGATTAATTTATGTTTAAATAAACAATAAATGATCTTTCCGTTGATTGTTTGGTGAAAATAATTTATATGATTAAGGTTTAAGCAAGTAGTTTTTAAGACATAATGACATTTGAAATTTTTAGAGGGACCTTTAAATCTTTCAAGTTGGGAGATCGTTTTTTGTTTTTGCGAAAGACGGTCCCCATTTTATGTCATCCACATTTTTTATATTTTTATCATTAATTCCATCACGACGAAGACTTGAAGACTCGAAGACTTGAAATACTTGACATTGGCAGAAATAGCTGATCCGGCTGATTGCCATATCATCAAAAGAAGAAGAATCTTTCAAGTTCTACGTGATGTAACTTATTTCGAGAGACTGTTTTTTTGACACAGTTTTTTAATTTTATTTAAACAAACAAACAACAACCCATAATGTCCCACTGCTGGGCTCAGGTCTCCTCTCAGGAGAGGGTTAAGGACATACGTATTTTCTTTAATTGGTTTAAAAAAAACCGGCCATGTGCGTGTCAGGTCATGCCTGTATAGTGTTCCGTGTTCACCCACAATGGAATGTGGATTTAGAATATGGGGTTGGTAATTAGTACATATCTATATCTATATGGTACATAATATTTTGTTATTTTTTTACTAAGTTTTCTAAGTTGCAAGTGCAGTTTACATAAGTTCAAGTACAAGGTAGGCCTCTATACCTCCTGAACTAAAAAAGTTATATAAGCCCTTATAGTTTAACACCACGAATTTATCCAAATTTTTGAGCGTGTAGCTTTTAGAGGAGTGGGAGGATGAGGATGTATTTTAAGAAAAATGCGATTTAAATTTGAATATCGCGCAAACAGATACCTCAATCCTCTCAAAATACCTCATTCAAAAAATCATTTTCGAAAGCAACCTCTCAATGTTTTAAAAAGTCCTATCTAATGACACCCATACAATACGCGAGACGAGATATATATACGCGAGAAGAAAATCATCCCCAATTTACGTGAAGAGGAAGTACCCCAAAAAAATTTTTTTTTGGCAATTTCATTTAATCACTATGTCGATGTGGTAAATACACATATCATGCATATCAGCAGGTAAGTTGAGAACTGACGGACGGACATGAGGGAACTTTAAGACGTCATCTCAAAAATATTCTAGTTCATAATTAATAAATTAATCAATTTTTACATGAACTCTCTTGAACCTTGCCTTTAACACTTCTGTTGTATCATAAACACTGAAAATTACGAATTACTTAGTGTAAGGCAAATGTAGCGGTAACAAGGCCCTTAATGAGGCAGGGTAGATTAGATTATTTGTGAAATCGAAGCTGCTGAATTACGAACAGCCCCTAAAACCCGTAGGGAGACCACCTATTTCAGAGAAAGATACGGTATCTATGTTTAATCTTTACCAATTGTGTTGTCACAGTTTATCAACGGTAATTGATGTTCGTCATCACATAATAATCTTTAATTATTAATTAAAGATTATAATGTGATGACTTTAATTAAAATTAAATAAAAAAATTAATTATTATAATCTATATTCCTCAAATAACTAGAATGACTTGGCAAATCTAAACGGCGATATTTATGTTTTCACAAATGATCCCTAATGCTATCTTCGTTTAAGATAACTAGAAATAAATATTTTTCTTCAGTGATTACTTGTCTTAAGATATGTTATAAGTAACGATTCCAACCTCGTATAAAATATTTAATCATAACCTTATAATTTCATAATCAAGTAAATAGTTATGCATTTTAAATAATATTAATATCTTGACGCCTTTCGCTTGTCAGCTGTCAGCTACTTACAAATATTATTAATGACGTCTGTACTCTTTTTATACAATGGTTCTTTCATGTGTTACAAAATCCTGTATTATCAAATAATAATTGTATGTTAATAACCATTAGAATAATTATGATAAACAATGTTTAATATTACTTGCTAAGTTTGGGAATTAGTATTGAATATGACTGAGCCTGCCAGATGTTATAAAAAGTCGTCCGTTGGAGTAATGGGGGACATTCATATTCTAGCCGTTCACCTTGATGTGTATTGGAGAATATTATACGTTTGTGCTCATATGATATGTTGGTTTGCCGCCATCCTGACTACGCGCGTTAGAGATGGCTAAGAAAATCTAGTAAGAAATAACAATGTCTTATATATTTACACGCTCACTATAACCTGATATTGGTTTATAAATTAAGTAAAAGTTGAACTTGTACCTATTTTTAGAAGAATGACTTTGTATTTTGCAAGACTTGAGTTAAGGCACCTAACAGAGTACTTTCGATTTGTATTTTTATTTTTTTTGTTTATAGTACTAGCTAAGTACGCTAAAAACATTACCTAACATATGACGTGTTGAGATCCAATTTGATAAATCGTAGATAGTAAAGTAAAAACGAAATACCTTTGGCAGTGGAAAGCAAAATTAAATTAAAGTGAAATGCTTTTATGTAATTATGTTATTATATCATATCGATCAATCGATTGGATATTTTATATAAGTACTGACATAAGTTACTGTTTTTCATTTATACCTATTTGGTTACTTTGTATTTAAACGTATATATACTTTTTATTGACGAATTTTGAGTTAATTTTTATGTATTAAGAGAAAAACAAGCAAACGGGTCGCGAGAGGGTTACTGACTACCGCCATCTACGGAAACCCGTCTTTTAAGAGACATGAGTCCAGCATTTGTACGCGCACCCCCCAAAGATTTGAGGAAGGGAGGTGGTTGGCTCCAGGTCATAACCTCATTGGTCTCCAGTGAGACCGTACTATCACTCTGGTTGAGCTGGCTCATACGTGACCAAGCATGGATGTTCCAATCCATGGTATACGAAATCTTTAATAGACTTTCAGAGTTCGTTTGCTTATGGCTACAAATCAAACTAAACAATAAAATTTTAGTTAAGGAGACTTATTTATTTTTGTACTGTTCAATCGTTTGTTAGCTATTAGATATATTTACCCGTGATTTAAATGTCTATCCTCCTCCTTGTGTCGTTATCCTCAATTTTGAGGGTTGTGACCATTGTTTGGAGCTATTCCGAGAGTGATTGTTTGCCATCTGCTTCTATCTTGAGCAGTGTGTAGGGCAGCATGGATCGTAGAGCCGAGAGTAGAGCAAACTTGTCTGCCCAGGGCAACGGGCTACGGCCACTGGATGTTTTCCCCTCTATTTTACCCATCACCATCAGTCTTTCGAGAATATCGCCGTTTATTCTCGCAATGTGGCGATAATATTCAAGGATTCTACGGAGGTACAGGGTCCTAGTTTCATATAACACAGTTTATATTAAATATAAATCGGTCGAAAGCTCATTTTATTGACGTGACAACGTCTTATAAATCGAAGAACACCGGCTACGCGCACAAAAAATCATGACTCATTGTCATGTTCCGACTGAGCCGAGCGATAGAGACGCTCGACCGGACTAAACGTACAGCTTGTGACTCACATTTTTCATCAATGTTTTCTTACCACATTACCACTTAAATTTCCGTAAACCGACATTTTTTAGGTTCATTACTTGAGATATCTTAGTAGGTTCAATGGTATGCAAAGCAAAGTTTTTCATTGTAATTTCTTATCTTTACCAACGTAAAAAGGCAAGACTATTGAATATAAATGTGGTAAAAGGACGAAAGAAATAAACACACTGAGACAGAGATATAATTTAGACATTTATTATCGCTACTGTAAAACGTAATTGAGAAAAAGGTTTATTCGTTTAAAAATTAACACCAGCAAAGCCTTCCTCTCGTCCAGCTGATTATTTATAATTCCATTTTAAAAATAAAGGAATCGCATGTCATCATTATCTCTTTATTATCTTTTTTGCTGTTTGTTTCATTATTTTAATGTTTAAAAAGCTCGCGATACTTGTAAAAAAGAAGATGTCTGGTCTATTTAAAGAAATAAAGAGCAAAACAGTATGAGTACTTGTTTAACAATTATTTATTATTTAATTCCTAACTAAGAGAAATCCTTGCTTTGTACGCAGACAAATTATGCGACAGATCGTCCAATTACTCGGCCAACTAGTCGGCCATAGCCGAGCTACGAAAGGCACATATCCGGTAAACTGGGGTAAATTATTGCAACTTCATTTGCTAAGGCGTCGGGCGTATTTTGCGAAATGAATTTAGAACTAGGTTTTCTGCTATAGGTATTTGTTACCGTAAAAAGGAATATGTACATACATTTTATATGTTCTTAAATATTAGGATTGCTAAATGCACGTTAGTTAATGTAATAATAATAATTATTATAAAATTTTCAGACCTCCGACGCGCATATCACCTAATATTTCTATCAGTTTGGACGCGATGAAACTTCCGAACGAAATTTCAACAATATATAATTATTACAGATTAAGGAAGTTTATCACATATTTAATTTATTCAGCTTTTATGTTTTTTACCTACTTAAAGTTTTAATATAAGTATATAATGTCCTTGGCAAATTTTCTTACCGTAAAATGTCTTTGTTTTCTAACATTCATTACGATGTGGATATTATTAGTAGAACTTAATTTATTTCTATTCTATTTGGAAGGATACATATAGCTTAAATTTTGTTAAATTACTCATTAAATCATCGAAAAGTCAAAAACAAAGTAGGCCTATTATATAAACCATGCTATAACTTCCAGGCGACAACTTCAGAAGAGAGTATTTGTAGAAAATCTTACGGAAATCAATAAGATTTTCTACCAATACTTCTCTCTTACTTACTCTTCTCATTACATGATTACCTACACATTTAAACACGCAACATGGTATGGACCAATAGATTTTTTATTAAGAGGAGTCGAAAAAGAATTCTACTCCTTTTTTTAGACATATTAGTGTCTGTTCGGCTTCGTTATGAGTGCTTTCTTTGTTTTCTAAAGGCTCTTTATGTAAATGAAAGGAGTTTTCCTATTAAATGCTCTTTTCTACAAGTTTGTGTAAAAAACATACTGACAATAATTGTATAATTTAAGACTAGTAGTTTTGTAAATTTAAGATGTTGTAAATCATTTGTTATTTTTTAGGTATTTGTTATATTTTGACAAATTATTAGGCTACGTAAAGCTCAATGTACTGTGTTTTATAATTTAGAATTTTATAGATTATATCATTTAAATAGTCCTACTTTCTGCAATTTTTAACTGACTTCAAAAAAGGAGGAGATACTTAATTGGACTGTTTTTTGATTTTTGTACCTTAGAACTTTCGACTGGGTGAACAGATTTTGATGATTCTTCTTTATTTGAAAGCTGGTGCTTCCCGTGAGGTCTCATTTTTAATCGGTTTAATTCTTGAAGCTGTTTTTTTTACTTTTTTTAATATGTGATTATATTTAAACATTAGACAAGTATTCTAATATATTATAAGGAGCTAAAGTTTATGTGGTTTTAATCTCTGGAACTACAGAGCTCATTTTAAAAATTCTTTTACCAATATAAAACCACATTATTTGTGAGTGTCATAGACTATAAAAAAATATCCTGATATCCGACATACACGCGGTTGGAGTCGCAGGCAAAAGCTAGTAGATGCTTTATGTACATAAAAAGTAAAAGCGGAACAAAAAAACTAAGTCACTTTAGCATTAAATGACTAGTTGAAATACAAATAGGTGTTTATTCACCATATAATAGATTTAGAAATTACATTGAATTTTACAAATAAACTGTGAAATAGCGACATCATTTAGAAGCATTTCACGGAAAGTAACGTTGATCAAAACAACCTTATTTCGAGGTGTGATGAAAGACGATCAACTGAAATGACTGGGTACTGAGAATTCTTAGCATTGAATAGAATTTGATTCCAAGAAGTTAGGGGAATCAATGATTCCACAAGATTATGGCGGATTACGGTTGATTATACAGTAAAAATGTGAAAACATATTGTACGTGTTGTAAGTGTACAATATTTGTGTTTCTTTTATTTACAAATTATCAAATACAATTATTGATTATATTTAATGTTTTGCGTGTCCATCTAAGTTTTCAAGAACGGTTAGTTTTTATTTGAGTAAATAATATTTTACAATCTAGACGTCGAAAAATAAATTTACATGACTCAAATATAAGAAAGATACTTAAGAGAGATACTTTGATATGATGCACTAAATGTTTGTTGTTCTTCTAAGCTGCACCCTTAAGAAGCCTAGGCGAAAGATGGTAATGATTTTTTCTTCAGTTTGAGATTATTAAAAACATCTCAATGTCAAAAAAAAAAACAATATATAAACACACAACACAAATAAATTCATTTCAGTCCTATAAACACCTCACCATTATTGATTACAATTTCTATTGACACCTGTGGCCAGCAGTAGAGTGAGTTTCTTTGCCAGCATTCCTCTCATAAGGCTCCACGCATTTTGGAAACTGGAAGTCTGGAGGAAGTTATAGAACGACACGAGCAGGCAGTAGGTTTTGGTGGTTTCACCTAATTTACCTTGACAATCCAGTACATGCTGTGGGGTCCGTTTGTGTCAATCTATGATTTTAACTGTAGCTGCAACTTAACGTTCATAAATGCCACTTAGTATCTTAATTCAATGAATGATTTTAAATTATAATTTAACTGCAATGGACTGATGATGATGATTACCATTGTGTAACATTGACTGGCGCAGTGGTAGCGTATGCGACTGCTGTTCTTGAAGTCTTGGGTTCGATTCCCGAGTCGGACCAAATGTTTGTATGATCTGCAAATGTTTGTGTTGGAGTTTGGATGTTTTCTATGTATAATATGTATTACAATTATATATTTACAAAAAAAGTATCAGTTTATCAGTTGTCTAATACCCATAACACAAGCTCTGTTTAGCTAGGAACTAGATGACGTTGTGTGTTAGATGTCCGAAATATTTATTATTATTCATTAAAATTATTATAAAAAACTACCAAGCTTTTATTATCTTA
Source organism: Hyphantria cunea (assembly GCA_003709505.1). NCBI lineage: Eukaryota > Metazoa > Arthropoda > Insecta > Lepidoptera > Erebidae > Hyphantria > Hyphantria cunea. The sequence continues at coordinate 316,175 of PKRV01001267.1, forward strand.
GAAAATAACACAGTAATACATCAACAATATACAAAATACAACGATACTAGATTCTTTCAATTTTCGTTCATCAGTAAAAAAGTAAATATACGAGTACTCTCTTTGATATATTTAAGCTCCATTAAAATAATAGATTTCATAATTGTGTTCCTTGCCGGATAATGTAGTGCATCTGGCAGAGTTGCTTTAAATAAGGTTGAGATAATTTTTCGCTGCCGCTGACGGAAAATAGTCTCCTTCAAGAGCCGCATTAGAAACGCCAGCAGTGAAATTGTTGGGTTGAATGTGTTTTGCAATTGGTATAGAAAATATAGGATGCAGCTTTAACTTAACTATAAACTTAACAATAACTACATATTTTTGTTTACTGTATTTTAAAGCTAACATTTGTGATGCCTACATCTTTAAAGGTAGGTACCAGAATGTCGATCATCCCCAAAGCTATTCTATAATTTAACGCAGAAAAATAAATTATTGTGATCTGTTTATTGGAATATAAACACAGTCTTTTTGTTTTGGCTATAATATTATTTACACTCGTTGATTTCCGTTGCAAATGATGGTAACAGTGAATAAAGCTTAAGTCTAAGTTCTAGAAAAGTTCTAGTTCTTCCCAGGTCTGCAAAACGCGTAAGAAATAATTCTAGTGGGAAAGAATAGCTTAGGAACTATGCCGATGTTTCTGAAATCAAAAATAAACCATCGAGTTGAATAAAGCATGTCGTAAACGTACCAGATAACAAAACAAAGAGAACCTTTGACAAAACAAATCCGTTTTGTTTTGTAAAAGGTTCTGAGTTTAAACTGATAAAAAATTGGGTATTAGCTCAAGTACACGTATATCTACGTAGCTTTAAGCCAGGAAGTCTATTCTAATGTCGAGCTACATTCAGTTAAAAAGAGAAAAAAGAAAAACAGAAGAGTTCCCCCAGGTTATTTCATTTCATAGTCTGGAGAGTTTATGACGGAGTGATGAACATTTTGGGCGGGGAATGTTTAAATTTCAGTTGTGTATTCTTTCTCATTTACTTTGTGATTTTTTGCATATTTACTTTATTCATTTTAAAATACTACACAATTTACTTGATATAAATAAGTTGTAAACTCGATGATTAAGATAATAACGAAAAGAATATCAGAATTGAATGAGTTTGTAAATAAGATGATGATGTTTTATGACATTATACACTCGTGTAAATCCCTTGATATTCAAAAAAATGATCAAACAGATAATGACTTTTGAATTGAATTCATACCTATATAAATTTTCTAAAAATAAATCCTAGCTAGATAGATTTTTCGACTCTGAAAGCCCTTAAATTTCATGAAGACCGATAGAGCAGATATTAAAGACTTAAGAAAGGATAGCTTTCGCGTAAGGAATATAACCTGTAGGGCGACCTAAACATTAAACAGATACAAAGAACACCTCCCAAACCAATTTGTAAATACCACAATGTCAATACCACACACTCAAAATAACAAGTTGTAGATCACGTAATGTATTATTTTATGTGGGGATCTAACCGAACCCACAATAAGAAGCCTCGAAGTGGCCGCCCAACTATCCACGCAATCAGTTAGCTAAAATATAAATTGTATGAACTGTTACAGTAATGATTCTAATGGTATATAAACCTTTTTGATTGGTAGTTAAAACAATACATTTGCCACACTTTCATTACAGATTAAAGCAATTTCTCCTAAATAAAGCTCCATGTTCTGTTTCATGGATAAGTTTTATTTGTCTGAGCCTGCCTAAATGACTCTACTCTACCTGATGGAAAGCATAATAAGGTCCAAGAGTGGTGGTCACCATAACCATTGCGAATGCGGACAATGGAACGATGCAGCATAATGTAACCCACACAATGGCGGCCTAGTGATGCTTCTGCATGATTGGGCGAACCTAAAATATCTTTCTTTGTACTTTTCTTAAATTTAGTTATGAATGCTAAATTAAGTTATAACCGCGAACACCTCATCTTGGATGCCAAATCACATCTGCTCTACATTAAGTTCAAAAGGTTATATGTATAAATATTTCACTCACAAAGAAAGTGTCGAAATGCAGAACAAGTAAGTATTAAGAGCTGCCTCGGTGGCGCAGTGATAGCGTACGCGACGGCTGTCCATGAGGTCTCGGGTTCGAATTCTGTGTGGGAACAAATTTGTATGATCCTAAAAAATATTTGTTTCGGAGTTTGGGTGTTTTCTATGTTTAGTATGTATGTATTCACAAAAAAAAGTATTCATAGCAGTTGTCTAGTACCCATAATACAAGCTCTGCTTAGTTTGGGACACTAGATGGCGTTGTGTGTTTAGATATTTGAAATATTTATTTATATTTATTTATAAATATTTATTTATTTATTTATATTTATTAACGTACTAAAAGTTGGTATTTTTCGTAACTTAATCTCGCAGAAAAATATGCGGGCACTATTTTGCTACTGGCTTTGCTCTTATTTATTAGTTATTTCGTGTGTCTAACTTTATAAATGATTCATTTCCGTACAACAATTCAGCACTATTTTTACCCTTTTAGGGGTGATAATCCTAGAATTCCATTCTTAGCTGGCACTTACAACAAAAAGACAGGTTCAGGTGCCAAAGGTTTCAAGTATTTACCGAGCGGTTTTGATGCTATGTGCATGAGCCAGTTATATCGATATCGATATGATGGTCAAGTTTGATATTAGAGGCAACTAAAAAGATAGCAAAGGCAATAGAAAAAATAATATACGGTGGCAGAGCAATGCTTCGGTACCTGGGTATGAGCTACCTCTATCGGAGTTAAATAAATAACTTTAAAATAAACTTAAATACTAGCCAGTACTGTAGGATTCATATTTACTGTAACTTCTAAATACGGACAAAAGAATATTAAAAAATGAAATAAATAAACATTTTCTACACTTATTGCTGTACAGGTAATAAATACTCAATAGATTTATGCATGATTAAGTGTACATGACATTTTCCCTCCGGAACAGAAACCCTGAAACAGAATGATCCTCAAAGAGAAACCGAAGCTTGAAGAGCTTATAGGTGCATCAGAACCACCTACAACATGTAAAGCTTGTAACAGTGACATCAGATAAAGAATATTGGAAATTATATATTGCATGTACGAGCCAGTCGGAACTAGACTCAGAGCCTTGGCCATAGAGCTTGATTTTGATGGACTTAGCTTAGAATGATGTTATGTGCCTAATAGACGTGAATTTTTATATTTTATCGCAATAATTTGACATAATAATTATTTAATTCATGATAAACATAAGTTAATCAAAGGTAGATAAAGATTGAAAACATATTTTGTACCTATTGACACACCTAATAAAGCAAAAAGTTGCAAGAGTTTCACGTCCATTCTCTTTCTACAATCACTAACGCCACTACTGTCTTGTATTATTAGCTAATATTTTTTTTGAACACGTGATTTAGCGTTGAGAGATGTCATTCCTATACATTTGATAGTTTTTTTATTAATGTTTGGTTGGCTAGGGTACAACCATACAAATAAAGTACTATCCATCTATCTATCTAAATGCTTCCCGAATGGTGCAAACTTACTAATGTACAATAGCGAAAATTTCTTATGAACGGAGTTGTAGGAATATTTCCAGTAGGTAGCAATTGTACCGGGAGGCGTGCGGGGTGCGATAGGGGGAAGTACGAAGGGACGCCGGGGGTGGACGTTTGGAGTGTTGTTCCCTGTAAACGTCAAGAACGATCACCGTCGGAATGAAACTGAAGATAGATTTGAGGTAGAACCGGTGTAAAAAGCAGAAATAATCGGTAATGACCAGTTTTTTGTCGACGCCCGCCTCCTTTTGACATTCGTATACTAAACGAATTGCGGGTAAAGTGTTTGTTTTGTATATTGAAGTATGGTAATATTTATTTTTTCTCAAAATAAATTATTGCCTGAGACTGTTGTTAAATATGAATTTATATTTCGGATAATATGTATGGGTGCTTGGGGTGTTTTCGTCTGGAAATAAAAGAACAAATCAATTTAGTAAATACTTTAAGATAGAATAAGATTATATATTATAATTCAAGATCCCGAATGAATAAATAAATATGAGAACATACTGTTATAAAGTAATAGGCCAAATCATCTCCAAATATCTTTACAAAGTACTTATTTTTAACAACTTTTAACAGTTAGTTTATTTGCTATAAAGAAGTGTTTTTATTGCAAGTATTCTTATGTAATATATTCTATTAATATTTGTAAGTAGTCAAACTAATTGTATTTATTACTGAAGTAACAATTCGTTGCTTGTAATTGAAGAATTCAAATGGATTTCTTTTATTTATTCAGATTACATTATTTATAAAGCTTTAATATCTCGAGGGGAGGGATAAAGGGAATTGAGCACACTTTCTTGAGAATAACTTTGTTTTCCATGTGTCGAATGTACCTTATAAAGCATCTAGCTAGTCCTCCGTCCTTTTTGCAACCTTAATTTATAATCTAAACAATGTAAGAAGGCCGCATAACCTTACAGAAAACCCCACTGGATTTCATTATTAATCAGGAGCCATGGGATTAAAGCTGAAAACTTTATGCATTACAAGGGCTATTTATTTTTATGACGTCATTGAATGAAAACTCCGTTGTGTGTGGAGGATTATACAACAAATAATTGATTCTTAAGTTTCAGATTAAAAACCAAATTTTTGTTAACGTATCCATTATTTTGTAAGCAATACAAAATGTACATAGTAAGTCACTAAAGTACTGTAGTGTGTTTATTTAAGTAAAGACTTGGAATTTGAAATTTTCAATCAATCAATCAACAACCCATAATGTCCCACTGCTGGGCTCGGGTCTCCCCTCAGGAGGGGGTTAAGGCCATACGTCCCCACGCTGGCCAAGTGCGGGTTGGGGCCTGGCTAGACTACGTTGTGGCTACGAAGCCTTGCCGTTGGATGTTTTTAAGCCGCCCAAAGGCCTCCAACTAAGCTTCACGACTGTTATCCTATGATAACAACCGGGACCGACTATAAGAAAATGACTTGGAGATCGTTTTTGTTTTTTTCGAAAGATGGTCCCCATTTCATTTCATTCACATTTTTTTATATGTTTTATCATTAATTTAATCAATACGAAGACTTAAAGACTCAAAAACTTAGAATCGAAGACATTAAATACTTGACATTGGCAGAAATAGCTGATCCGGCTGGTTGCCATCTCATCACAGAAATAGCTGATCTGGCTGGTTGCCATCTCATCAAAAGAAGAAGAAGAAGAAAATAAATTGTGATCTGCCAGGGCCAGAACAAGAAAAGAAAACAGCCAGAAAAGAAAGCGCATAAGTATTTATTGGTGTAAATAAGTGGTTATTTGGATATTTACGCATTAAAACTTTGTTATAACTTGTAGTGAAGACGTCACGATTTAGATACATTGATGTTATGTACCTATAATGAAAAGAAGTAAATGCAGGTATGATAAGTTTAAAAGAATTAAAAAATTCTTATATAAAATTATATTGTACGAAAAATCTTCTCTATTTAAAAACAGCTTGTATATGTCCCTTGTTGTAACTAGGTGTATATTGTATCTATTGAATTAAGTGCAGTAAAGCGATAATAACTAGATCTCATTATTATTTGAACTATAAATGGCAGACTGGTTGATGTTGTGTATAAAACTATTAAAATAAGAGCTACATATATATTCTGTTTAGATCTGAGGATCTAAACAAAATACTTACAAATTGTCTAAATGTTTTTTTCTCAAAACAAATGAAATATAATTTCAATTTCTCCCAATGTCAAATAAGATTACATCTGTAATTTGAGTGCCGACTTGTAACTAATTTTTTAAAGAGAAACCTTGGGAAAATTTCGGTGTCATGGGGATTTTACTAACATACATGACAAGGACCCCAAGAACACCAAGACTCTGAACAAAATATTGTTGATCAACTAAGTTCCACCTATACATTAATACAGAACTTAAATAACTAATGTAGACTAGTGCGCAGGCGATATTCCGTTCACGCAGGTTTCATTTGAAGCAAATTCGTCTAGTTTACTAGGTAATCTAATGTCCATTGACCTTTCGTGAGATGATTTAGTCTACATGTCTCAGGAATTTATCTTACTGTTGGTTTATATGTTGATAATATACTAAGATGTAAAAGTTAGTAGGTTTAGTGCAAGTAAGTGCTCCAAACCGATTGAAATGACGTGTTATTTTGAAATAACGATTAGTTCTTAAGTCTCCAGTGCCTGTTTTATTTGAAAGAAATTATTAAGAAACATTTAAGATTTAACTATTTTGAAAGAACATTACTGCACAGTAACAAGTCAATAAAGTATTACCCAGTTCCCGGCACAGATTGAGCCTTATAACCTCACAAATGTATGGGTGCGTATCTGCAAATTATTCTCCGATTATCCGGATGAAATAAATAAGTTAGCGTTGGGATGACGAGGGTTTCCACGAAAAACTCTGTTCTTGTCTGACGCAGGCCTAAATGAGGGTGTAGGGGAGTATGTAGGGAACTGCGTGTATGTGTATGGGTTGGTCAATGTTATATTGACTTGTTTTTGTTATTTATTGGTTCAAATAGAAATATGCGTTTGAAATTTCTTGTCAAGAAAGCAACTGCAAATTCTTTTCTATTAAACGCAAAGGTTCTGAAGACACTTGTATGGAATAAAAAAACCAGCTTACAATAGTCGGTTATAGGCAACACTCAAGTGAAGCTAATAAAAAAGTTAAAAGCCATAAAGTATTTTTCCATCGCAAATCTTGTGCCCATTACATTCAGATTTGTTTAGAACAAATATTTGTATTTCCTCAGTCAGGCCCCATAACATTAAAAAAGGCGTAAGTGCTAAAGGATAAATTGTTAAGCAACCACTAAACACGTAAAAGATATGGTTCTCTCGACTCTTTAAACGACCATCCAGACTAATCTTATTCAAAACAGCTTCCACACAAGACTACAAGATAATTTGACATAAATCTTCAACGCTGTCATAAAAAACGACAATACATTTTGTGCCGTGTTACCCGATGTTCAGCCAGCACACGTCGTCTCGTTCGCCTGTTGAGAAAATTAAACGGCGACTAGTAGTGCGATTTGTTGAGCGATTACTTGGGTTGATAGTCTAATATTCGCACTGCAAAGTAATACGGCTTCGTCGAAATATCTTGTAAAGGTTTTAGGCGAACTAATTTGTTTGATTACGAGTTCCTGTTTGTAGTTTAAGTTACAGATACAAACGTGTTACTTAGTTTAGTCCATTGTTTGAATATACATTTAGGTAAGATTATGTATTTACTAATAAATATTTCTTTGTTTTGGATAACCTAATGAAGATACGTATTTCAACTTTTACTTACTCAATAATTACCTAATCATAATTTGATTTAGTCAACTTTAGGTAAATAAGTGGAGGAAAACGAATACAATAGTTTTAAAAGTATCAAAATAATAAGTATCCATTAGTTATGGCGTCGAATACTAGATGGCGTTAGTAGTTTATACCGTACCGATACATAAAATATTCGGGTGCTATGCTTTGGAAGAGTGGTGGTAGACCAGCGGGACTCGCTAAATCTTTATTATAGTTTTTACCTTCAACAACCTATTGTTCTAATGTGTATTACGTATACTTGACATTGAATATGGATTTAGATAGGTATGCTTTTTTGGAAACTGATTGTAGAAGAATATGTGAGTGAATTTTAATACTAAAAAATATCCTTAAAACAAACTATCTGTAAAATTTTGAGACTTGAAGATTGTTTAATGAATTACTCATTCCTCATTTGTTTTTGTTTCGAAGAATTGCTCATTTTATAGTAAATTTTTAAAAGAAATTGTAGTTTACATTATTCCTGCATTTATTTGTCTTGTTTTTTTATTACTTGCAATAAGTATTGTATAGATAGTTTAGTTTTAGCACTACAAATTATAAGAAAAAGTAGGATTCTTTTTCTATCTTGTCTCATTGCTGAAACTTTCCCTGGATTCTCAAAAAGATCAAAATTATCCAAATTACTCCCAACCGTTCTCGAATCTTAGTGAGAGTAACGCGATTCTTTATATATTTAAGATTTAAGGTCACCAATTCCAATATTGAAACAAAGTAGTTTCTTAAAAGTGCTTACGATGATTATATCTATTCGTGTAATATCTCTGTAATACCTTATTTGCTAAAAGCGAGGAGAATTCGCTCCGTTCGAGCTTTGCTAATCCTATCAAGGGAAGTTGATAACTGGCAGATTAGATTTATATGTAACATTTTAACTTAATAGTGAACTTATAAATAAAATTGTTGTGTATGTATTTTTAATAGTTTTTTTTATTTAGCCGTCCATTAAATAGCGTGTAGTTATCGAGATAAATCTTAACAAATTTTACTTTGGGGAGATTTTCAACTAATTTTACTTCGGCAATTTTTACGTGAAGAGTCCATGATGTTAAAATTGCGTCCTAATTAAGTCAGGAGTCAGACGGACGGTCGTCCCTAAAAAAGGACAAATCTATTCCTGAAATGAAGGAGTTCGTCAAAGAGGATGGAAGAAGACAACTCATCGTACCGACTCTAAATTATTTTGGGAAAAATAAATTGGGAAAAAGCAGGAAAATAATGACAATAGTTAAGAGTTCATCATCAATAACTGCCTTTAACGGCCCACTACTGGACATAGGCCTTTTTTTGTTTTTTATGGTATAGTGGGCAAACGTGCAGACATTTCTAACGAGAGCCACGCTTCGGCATGAATGGGCTCTCTCTACCGAAATGATACCACGGCCTCACAGACCGGTCTTAAACAGCACCTGTGCTATGTTTCACCGAGTGAGTGAGGATACCGGAGGCCCATCCCTCCCCAATCCCCCAAAGACCGCCATCGCACTTGTGACGCAGTTAGTGTCGCGGGTGTCCATTGGCGGCGATGATCGCTTATCATCAGGCGATACGTCTGCTCGTTATACCCATACCCCATATCATAAGAAAAAAAAGTCAATATATCTTTGCTTCAATAATAAAAAGACTCTTAACTTTCTTAACATAATTTTATTTTTATTATGTCCGCCATTAATATCATTGCCGCCTATAACACTTACATATTTTACAGATTATAAACCGAAACTGAGAAAAATTGACATGTCACGATATAAACTGTTTTACAATGTTTAAGTATTTAAAGCTAACGTAGTGTAATTAAAAGGAGAACAACACACAGTGTACTTTATCTACAAGAATATAAAGTCCAATATTTATTATACGGCTTTCGGTGTCCCTTTCCAGTCGGGCAATAATAAAATAAGAGATTACATCTTTGCGTAAGCAACAATAGGGTTCCCTGTTATTTTACTAGGGTTGTTTCTACATACAAAAAACACATTTATCTCATCGACTTAAAGTATACTTTGGTTTGTAGATTTACAAATTTGATTATAAATAAGTTGGATAGCTCTGATAGGTAATCGGTTGTTTTAAAACCGTTTAACCAGCGCCGGCCACCTGTTAACTATGATTCTGCTGCACTTAGAATATTAATGTCTATAATTAGTACGAAAAAGGTCGGTATTGCACCACGCTTGAATCGTTCTAATTTCAAATCGATAATACAAACAAAAACGCGGTTATCAGTGTTGCTACTATAAAAACACTTTTTACTAGTTCTTTAGAATACTGCTACTATTATATATCTGTTATTAAATATACCTATAATATGTTTCTAGTTTTTATTCTTGTTTGATTTAGCATTAAGTTTAGAAAACGAAAAGTTACTAAAAGTTACTAAACGAAAAACTATTCTTAAGACCAGTACCTAAGATTAAATTTTCTTTTAGTAACTTTGTCTACCCGCCTATTAGTCTGCCTAGTCCTCGAACGTTTGACTTATTCTAAAATTACATTATTATTATTATTCAGATAGTGCATATTACTTTATAGATATCAAATAGCATAAAGATGAACGCTGAAAATAGTTTTATGTATAAATCCATTATGAACGTGACCTGTTTCGGTCCAAAGATCTTTATTTATCATTAAGACAATCGTCACTTACATGAGAGCAACATTGAATATTCAGTGTAATAACTTCTATTTTCGGCACTGATATTCATATTTAAGAATAACAAACAACGTAACAAGACTCAAGTCAATTTCAGAAATTAACTTAAAATAGATTTGTTAAATACAGCACACCCTGCGAGGAAGACAAATTTAACTAAAATACTTTATGCCAATTCTTTATTAATTAAAAGATTTAAATCAAAATGATAACCAAGCTTAGGGATTAACCGATAGTTGTTTTGTATCTTTGATAATAGAGCGAAGTCACCTGCAATAGAAAATGACATATCCTTAAAAACATCTAAAAAATAAAGGAACACACAGCATATGTTTCGAAACAATCGTGTGAGGTTTGTTAACTCGACGCACAACCCCCACATGCTATAGGACCACACCCTCCATTGGTCAGCGAGTCCGTACTACCGATCATTTCCGCCACCCAGGATACGCTCTTCAACGCCTTAAGGTACAGTGCGAGGACACACTTGGCTTGGCCACATCGAAAGAATGGGTGAAGACCGAGGCGTCAAAACAGCACAGGTACCTCGTTATCTCAGGAAGCCCATCAGGCGGGGGCCGGTAGGATAGGCAGCCAGATACCACTGAAAAGTGTCTGATTGGTCTGAGCTGGCACGGAATAGGAAAAAAGTGTGCATTCTATGGTCGGAGGCCGTAAGTACCGAGGCGGTAAGTAAGGCATTTGTAGGAAATATGTATTTGTAGGAATATATATTAATAGAGCTTCATATAGTTCATAAAGAATTTCAATATCTAAACCCAAAGGAAGGCCATATAAACTCGCTTAAACCCCCAACAATCTTGCTAACTTGTTGACTTACAGTGGAAAGTTTTATAGGACATAAGTAAGTGATAAAATCATCACAGCATGCGGCAGATGTTTAAAATTGAAATAAAAAAAAACATTAAAATAATAGGAATTTAACATGTATCCGGTATGTACGGTTAGAAGGCCCGGACTTTTCGCTGGGTTTTCGAGTGATTCGAGTTACATGTTGTGTGGAACTATTGTTCACATTCTTAAATTCACTATGTAAAACAAATTCCCTTTCCTATCACACCCTATCCTTGTTATCTACCTCTTCTTTATTCTATGTATTTCTAAACTTCCCATGTAATTTCTATAAAACTTCGTAAAATGTAAATTGGGAAATTTGCAACACAAACGTTTACGGAGTTTTAGACTCCTTGAACGTTGGGCAGGTGAAGACAAAAAATACCCTTGCCATTTAACTTAACTGGTGTAAAATTATAGTATGGGAAAATTTGTCGCTAAAACACCTCTGTTTGTCTTTTCTGGGATATGGGCGTAAATGTATATAAACAAGGCTGTAGTTAGCTGCTTTTGCGGCACCGCTCATTTTATTAGAACATGGTATCTTCACAAGTGAGCATTAAGAGAAATTCGCTGGCACGGTTGACTAGCAGAAAATAAAGTAGGAATGCTTACAATGTAGTGCTACAAATACGATGTAAATAATTGAGTTATGTTGCAAGAATCTATTTAAAATTGAAATAGTTTGGTAGAAAATTTATTTGAGTAGGCACCTACTTATATAAAAATGAATTCTTTGGTCACTCCAAACTTTAAGAACTACTTTAGCGATTTCATGAAACTTGTACGGTTAAAAATATTCAGAAAATCAGGCACCAAATTGGTAATTTACGTAAAATTGTGATAAGTCTGATAACAAATGACTTGACTCCATTTAAATGATGTAATAGTAAATCAAACCTAGAATTTATAAACACACAAAGAACATAAAACATTATGTTAACAAACATTATGCCAGATAGGTAATGTTTGTGAATCATCCGGACAACTTAGACAAGAAACTTTGCGCATTACAATCTCGTGAATAGCGGAGCAGATTAATATCTAATTATTTGACTGACGTTGTATGTTACAAATTGCGGTAACTGCCCTCACCGTCTGTAGAAAGCGGTAACCGCCATTTTGTTTGTACGATGAAATAGATCCGAGATGGTGCGCCTTCTATTATATTGTTTTACTGTCATCAAACGATAGGATGTTTATATTAGATATCTTTGCTTATCGCCATACTTATGATAAAAATCATAACTGTTTTTATTAGATTTTGTAATGATCAGAATCGGAGATAACGGTACCTAAAGTTGATTGTCTTTTTTAAGGTTATTGATAAGTTATCTGACAACAATCCTTTAAATTATCGTTCAATAGTTGATCAGAATATCTACATTAGAATTAGGCCGAATTACAGCCACTATTAATATTTTAAAATAGGAAATCTATATCCCGAATAGGTCAAAACTTTAGTAAAATCTTACGAATCTACTGACATCTTATTCATTAAATCGGTTCACTAGTTTAGGCGCGATGGCGAAACTTGCAAAGATTACCTACTAAGACTGCCTAAATGTTTTTCTCATTTTGGCTTCAGTGTGCTAAGTGCTAAAAAGATCTCAAAATAAAAGTTTGGCTTTAACATATGTACATAACATACCAATATGTTGTGTTGTTCTCCTAACTATATAGTGTACCTCAATTATAATATTTACAACCGACTTAAAAATTAAGGGAAAATGATCGTTATTGACGTCTTCACTGCGCGTTCATGTACCTATTTGGACTTCTTTCTGACAAGTGTACGTGAGAAAATGCATCTAAAATTATCATATTTGAAATGTTTTTTAGGATTCACCGCTCATGACACCCTATTAAACGCGTCAACACAAGTTCAAATGTAAGCCAAATAAAAAATAACTTAGAAACGGATACGTCCCAAGAATGCACAGCGATAGTGATGTGAGTCATCCCATCAGTGACCACCTCGAAGTTCTGACAACACCAACATTACACGACCTATGCGCAAGCAAAATATGCTTTTATTTCCACTACCTAAAGTTCTGCCACCATCTCAACGTTCCCAATTTATTATTTGGAAAAATACAAAGATACATTTGCGGACACGAATATTAATTTCGTGTAAATGCTGAGGAATACTGAACCTTAATTTAAAGACATAAATCATCCAAGAGTCAGTCATCTAAAAATGTCAAGTAAATTGAAATTTGTTGTATGATATAAGTTTAAACTACATTCCGAGGCAATGGTAAGCAGTGGCGTATTGTTCACAGTGTGGTTTCTAAACATTTATAAATCAACAATTAGGCTGTTGCGATGGCTCCCATTGCTTTTATAAATAAACTGTAGAGTTGCCAGGTAACAAAATTTAGTAATAATGGCAGTAAGTGTAAACTTAAAATGCATTGCAGTTCCTACAGGCCACACGTAACGGTAAATTATTTCCTGTCATGTTGAACCTATTGTTTTGCGATAACTTCCTTGATCGGGTGTACATACATAATCAGGAATCAATGTTTTAGTTTGTAATATGAAATGCTTTTGTCATAACAGATGTGGTACTGAGAATTTTTTAACGTGTCATATTGCCAAACCGGCGTGGATGCAAGGTGTTATATTGTCCCTGAACTAAATTAAAATTCATTTTACTATTGTGTTGCTTTTAGGTTAGTTGACAAAGGTCACTATGCGTTCAGCCAAGAGTGAGAAAATTATTTGAGAGAACAGAACATTTCTGATTAGATTTATACATCTGTTTAATTTAATTGAGTAGTTAGCTTTAACCCAACTATATCAAAGTTAAAACTATTTACTATCACACCTACACAATAAGTTATATTTTCAAAATTAGCTTCAAAAGTTTCGTTCTTCAATCTGTTTTATTTTGGAACTATGAAGAATATAGTTAAGCACTGCTATCTAATTTAAATCATTGAATGAATTCATTTTGTATTATACAAGCTGTATCCAGTGATTGGGCATAGATAACTTAGGAATCCCGGAACTTTCCAACTATCATGTTTTACTTTATCTCTATATTAATACGCAAAGCTAAAACTTTGTGTCCCTTTTTACGAAAATTATGCTAATGGAAGAATATAAAAGTTGACACAGTAAAATGTTATTGGAGGGGTAAAGCTAAAAAAAATAATTAATTATGGTCGTATTTCGATCACTGGGCGATTGCTACTGGCGGCCCATAAATAAATACGATTACAAAGTCTCATTAGAAATACCTAGAAAATATATTTATTTTGGTGATCGTTTTTTGTTTTTTCGAAAGACGGTCACCATTTCATGTCATCGTCGAAGACTTAAAGAGTCGAAAACTTAGAATTGAAGACTTAAAATACTTGACATTCACAGAAATAGCTGATCCGGCTGGTTGCCATCTCATCAAAACAAGAAGAAGAATATTTTCATTTTGATCTTGTTCAAGGAATACAACAGTTTTTATACAGAATAAAAATGGTTGTATATTGTTAAATAAAACATTTAACCGTCATTTTTTTAAAAGAAACAAAGTAAATTTAGAATGTAACATTTTGGAAACAGAACTTAGTTTAAGCTGCATCGAATTTACAATTATTGACCTATAATCTACTACCACGGACGACACATAATACAAACTTTATTAGACAGATTAATTACTAAATTATGTGGTATTACAAAGGTTAAAGGAACATAATTATATTACATCCCGAGTCAGTTTATTGAAGTTAGCTTAAAACGAACCGGTGTGGCCGACATTGGTCGCTGATAACCGGTATTTACTAGAGAGGATTAAGCCTTAACTATATTAGGCATATATAGGTATATATACAATAGGTGGCGCAGTGGTAGCGTATCTGTCGCGCAGGATCAAGCGTATGCGAATGCTGCGATTGAGGTCTCGGGCTTGGTACCCGGGTTGGACCAAATGTTTGCATGATCTGCAAACATTTGTTACGGAGTTTGGGAGTTTTCTATGTATAATATACAGGTATTTACCAAAAAAAGTATATATTTAATTATTTTTAAAAACAGTTATGTATGTACTTAGATCTCATGTAACTTAAATTGTACCTTACCTGTGAGAGAAAATAAAATTTTATTATTATTATTATTTTGATTTTTCGTTTATCTATTATTATTATTATCAGTTGTCTAGTATCCATAACACAGGCTCTGGTTAGCTTGGGGCAAGATGGCGTTGTGTTAGATGTCCGACAAATATTTATTTATATTTTTACTAATATTATAACGCTAAAGAGTTTTTTCTGTTGGTTTGGTTGAACCCACAAGTCTAATGGAATACTAATTCGTACTCACTTCTAAACTTTCGCGTTTCATGAAATAATAATTATTTTCACGGGAGTTAACGCGATCAAATATTTAAAGGTATTCCATACCTCTGATTTGCCTTACGTTTTGATCAGGTTGCACAGTAAGTGATCGCGTTAATTCCCGTGAAAATAATTATTATACTATTCGTATGGAAAGTTTTAGTTGGATAATGTATTGGTCAAAAAAGGTTTTTATTTAAATAATATTACTAATGTCGCACGCTATAACTAATAAAACGCTGAAAACCGAGGATGAAAAATTTTGCAAAACTTTGGAGAATTTATTCCGTTTGAGAGGTTCAGTTGAAGTAACTCGGGGTAGTCAGTGTAGCTATACAGACAACTAGCGGACCTTGTCTGCCATTCCTTTTGTAAGTAGCGTGATATTATACAGCGTGAATAAATTTGTTTACTATAAATCAGGTTTTACTATACTATTGTGGCGACTTCCATATACAGCGCAACAAGAAAAACACACCACAGCGCCATCTACCGAAGATACGACGAACTACGGAGTAACGAAGGAAACTAAGAAACTAACAATCCAAAATCGCGTAATAGAAGTTCTCGCGCCGATTAGCACATATACAACAGCCCAACGTCCACCGTTGGGCAGTGGCCCGCCAGACACGATTACCTCGCCTGGCCGGAGGATCCTCCATATGTGCTGGAGGGACAATGACACTCGTTCCTCGACACTATACCAAACAAACTAACAAACAAACGTTATTATGATGTACTTTTTTATATATTTATTTATTCAAAATATTTACACACATTGAACATATTTGAAATCTGCTAAACTATAAAACAGTTTGTCCGCATTACATACGCATTTATAATCCAAATATTATGTAATCGTGATAGGATTTAAATGTTCTACAAAGCGAACTGCCATTAATCAGACAATCCGCGTTGCAGATTTATTGAGTCAAAATGGTCAACATACGATCGTTAGCATCAACCAGATCATAATTCCGGTCCACAGTCCAACTGTCGAAGTTAGGAAATTATAATAATATTTATTTGACGAGAACATTCTTAGTTAATGTTTGGTTTATGATTATCAACAATTACCGAGAAAAGTATGAGTACTTTGGTAAGAGGAGCTTGATATGAGGGGTTTATTTAGTTAAATTTATACGTTGGGAGAGCCACGGTTCGACATGAATAGGCCAACTCGACCGGAGTGATACCAGGCCTCACAGAAACCGGTGTGAAACAGTGCTTGCCCTGGGCTTCACCGTGTGAGGATACTGGAGGCCCATACCCTAAAGGCCGGGTGTCCATGGGCGGCGTGTTGCTTACCACCCGGCGATACGTCTGCAACTTTGCTTCCTATTCCATAAAAAATAGCATGCAAAATAACCTATATTATTATATTATATTAAAGGTTGTTGATAAACTTAGATTTCATTCTCAATGAGGCAGGCAGATTCACAGGTTCGTATATTTATATTTTGGCCAAGAAATACAAAAAGCCATCTAATTTCAAACAGTACAGAGTGTATTTTAGGTAAGTTAGATATATACAGATATCGTTGACAACTACAGGCATGAACCTGCATTGTTTGGGATACTTTAATCTTTCATAATCTTTTCAAAATGTGAACTTTGAATGATACACACAGTAAAACTAATATTAGATAATCTGTTGTCTACAACTGTTTTATCGAAAATATATAAACAAAACGCATTCTGATTAGTCTTTTATCGTAAGCACTACACATTCCTCTGTAGATCATCTCCTTTCAAAAGATCATAAAACAGAATAGTAATACAGATTACCGAGTCCACAAACATACAACATAATTCTTCGTAACATCGGATTAAATTCAAAGTAGAGCCTGTAAAGATTGCAGATAATTTAGTGAGATACAGTATACCGATGTAGGATAAATAATTCAACAGACTGAAATACGGTGCTTGAATGTTCAAAGCAGTGCCTAAAGGACTAGACCTTCGCAAATTGCCTCCTGCGATGTAAATAGCAGCCGGTGTACTTTTCACATCTTTAAAATGCAGATGAAGCCTCACACCGTCGGAGAAATAATTGGGACGAGTCCAAAACATAGGAGAGTGTGTCGGGGATCTGAAAAGCGAGATATATATAGTATAGATATATAGATAGATATATAGTTAGTAACAGAGTATTTTAGTTGAAGAACAATTTTATTCATAAGCTTGCTGTGTCCCGCTTATTATCTTACCGATTGATGTTGTACCTTTATAATAAAGGATCAGACACATGTATTAAAACCAAAAACCAAAAACTAGACTTCTTACATAAACTAGCGAGAGCCATCCATTCCTTTTAGATAAAAGCTACATTCATGCCATGTTTTAAGTAGTTAATACAAAAAAATCAAAGACTTTCTCATAAAGCTATGAGAACCCTTAGACCTTATTTAAGTAAGTTTCGGATATTTAATAAGAAAAAACAAAAGACAGCCATATAAAGTTGCGAGAGCCCTTTAGACTACTTTCGCAAGAAAATTCTTTCACTAGTGACTGTAATAGCTCTATAGAAAAAATTAATGTGTTTACAAATAGACAAGATTAAAGTGTCTGTTTGGGAATTCAATGTAACACAGCTTTTCACTAAATACATATGAAAGTATCTATACTTAGTAACTTACATCAAAATCTCAATAAATTTTTTTTGTCTGTCTGTATGTTCCGACTAATCTCTAAAACGGCTGCACCGATATTGACAAGGTTCCACTGGCAGGTAACAATGAACTTAAGCTTTTTTCAGGTTAGGTTTTTGGAAATAAGTTAAGGTAAAGTAAATCTTTGGTTATAATTTAGAAATAAATAATCGTATCCCCGAAAAAGCCTTAGAAACTACCACTTGAACCTATCTTAAGCTTGTCTCAGATAAAGTAAGATCACATCTGGCAAAAACTATAGCTGAGTGAAGATTACAAAATAAAATTCGTGCTGTAACAAGCTTTTACTCACTTGAGCATGGATCGGTGAATCTCGTTTTAAGAGTCGTTCAATAATAAATCTGTTCTTAAAATCAGTTTTAAAACTAGGTACGCTTTTTTAAAAGGGGTTTTTAAATTATGAACTCAGATAAACTGTGCGGTATTTACATAGCTTTGGTATACTTCTAAGTTATTTTCCTTTGTAACACCATAATGAAAGTGGAATAACATGCTTACAAAGTCTAAAAGACGTAATCATAAAATTATTTTCGATTTAATTAAGAATAGGATTTCGTATCAACAGTGTAATTTGGATTGTAAAAATAACGAGAAGTTTTTCAAATGATTTAAGTGACAACAGTTGGTTTATGAATTGTTAAGAATTAGTTTAAATGGAATGCTATAACTTAATAGATTAGATTCGGTTTGTTGTAATGCCGTCTATTGTTAAGGAATAACCATGCACAAATTATCAGAATTTTAATATGCAGGCGAGAGTATTTTAACAAAATAGTGTTTTGATGTTTGACAAATATAACCATAAAACCTATCACTAGATTTCTAGCTAAGTTTAAGATTATTTATTGATATAAAGTTAATATATAATAGAATTTGAATATTTTGATTATATTTATTTTTGATACTAACTTTTGTCGGCGGCTCCGCCCTCATGTATGTCCGTTATCGCGGTAAAAAGTAGCGTCTGTCCTTTCCCAAGTATCAAGGTACCTCCATGCGAAATTTCCTTAAAATTAGTGGAGCAGTTTAAGAGTGAAAGTGTAACAAATAGAAAGACAGATATAGCTATTTCTTAAATATATTAATTTGTATAGCTGTATGAATTTCGGATATCTGAACGTCATTTAGCTTCATACTAAGCAGAGCTTGTACTTTGACAGCTAGATTGGCGATTGAATACTTATTTTATGTTATACAAACATACTATCCGGGCCATCTTTGGTCCAGACTGGCACGAAATAGAGCCACTTGGCAATGTTTGGAGGAGGCTGATACCGCAAAAGACGGTCCTTACATCTAACACTTATATATTAATTAATAGAGTATCCAACCCACAACAAAAATAGATAACATAAAATATAATATTAAGGTATATTTAAACACTAATGTAGTAAGGTAATTTGAGCTAATAAATAAATGAGTAAAACATACATAGAAAACACCCAAATTTTTTTTTTCAGCGTTCCTACACGTAAAAAAAATGGCCCATAGGATCAGTCAAATGTTCTGTGTATGATTAAATCATTATGAACGGCATTTAACAGTCCACTACTGGACATGTATAGGCCTCTCTTTAAAGAGGAGGATTTGGCCTATTATACAACGCTAGCTGGACGGGTTGGTATATGGTTTATTTCAAGTTTTCTATCTCTTTGCAATGATGTTGTCCTGTTTGATTTCTTCCATAATCGCTTCTTACGACACTCATGGGATGAGTATGAATGGTGACAATCCGTGTTCTTAATCGTGTGGTGACGCCATACGGACCACACCCGGTTATTTAATAGTAACACACGTGTAATAACGTCCTATAACGTAGTATCAACTACGTTACCATCATGTTATAAAGGAATGAATAATACCTCCTTGTTGAGTCATGCACGACGTAACTCTTGAGCGACATATCGAAATAGTGGTGCTTTTTAATATTAGAAAACTTTTAGAACTCAGTTACTAGTACGAACAAAAGTTGATATCACATTTTATTGAAAAGTATGTGATGAATCAGTACAATATGGCGGGTAAATAACAATAAGCAAGCTTTTTTAAATAAATGTATAACTTCTACAGAAAATGCGTTAACGCTTAAGTGAATAAAGAAACATAGTGATTCTTTTCTAAAAGGAGAAACCTTATATCTTCAGCTATCTACCAACGAAAGTCCCGTCAAAATTACCTGGAACATACAAACAGACTTTTGTTTTTATGTAAGTACCGTATAAACTTTCAAATACGTTTAGTGAAAAGTAGTTAACTTAAAATTCACAATTTCGCTCAAAATTTTTATTTATTTGTACAGATATAAAATCACATACGAGAGCATTAACAGCAAACTCTTTTGTTTTCAGATAATTAACTTTAATTAAATTCTTGGATTAAGAATAGGGTAGGACACAGTTCTTTCCAATAAGAGTCTGAATTTTTTGCGATGGATTAAATAATAATTAAATTACTCTCAAAACCAACTCAATCGGTGTCATGGCTTCCTTACCTCAATAACACAAACAAAGCTCCATTCGTCCGCCATTACTGATATAAATAGTTGCATTAATATTTTATTCTATCATCGTTTACCAATTCTTATGCTAACAGCTAGTTTGTGCATAGTGATGCCGTAGCGAATACTAATACTGCGATTCATTTAAATAATGTACAAGGAGTTTGCACATTCACCGTTTTATAGTTTTGATATACAGACTGTTTTTGAGACTTTTTTTTATTAACCACTAGGTTTTGTCCGCAATAATAGATATTTTCATCCCTATTTTACCCCATCAGGTATGGCATTTCCAAAATTCCTTTCTTAGTGCTCACTTACGTTATATAAAGGACCTACATGGAAAATTTCGGGATTCTAGGTTCAGCGGTTTAGTCTGTGCGTTGATCTCAGGGTATCTTAGTCAGTCACCTTCCTATTTTATATACGTAGATAGCAAGTACAAATGGCAAGCCATTTAAATTATTTAGAAACGACCAAACTTAAGTAAATCATTAGTAGCAATAGTAGTGTTAAAAAACTATAACACCTACATTATAGATTTATGAAAGCCAGTAAAAGAATTAAGGTTTCGTTTAAAATATGGCTAGTTGATATTCAATGTATCTGTTGCCAGTCATTCTTGATTTTAACAAAAACTACGATCTATTTTGACGTCAAGTTGTGAAAAGCAACTCGTCATGCAACTTTATTAACACGCTTTTTTTTAAATTAACGCTTCCAAAATGATTCTACTCTGCCTTGCGGAAAGCACGAACAAAATTCAAAAGTGTTGCTCCCCATGTTCATTGCGAATGAGGACAATACAGCATAGTGACCCATAATATGGCGCCTTAGTGAGATACTTTTTCACGCCCCTCTTAGTGGACCCGGAATCATGGAGGCAGGGAAATACGTAATACACATTGCCAAAGGTATAGAAAAGGATAAAAGATAGCTTTCTTGCTTAGAAAAAGAGGGATGACATGATTTATAACATGTGCGAGTTAACGAGATACAAACTGATTCAAAATCCAGTAAATAAAACAACTACCACGAACTGTTTCTTTTTGTCTTATTCATCCGAATTCTCATTGTGATAATAGTTACAAATCAATTACTTCCCACAAAACACTTCGAACTAACAGTCAGTATTCATAAGAGATGTGTTAGTTCAAGAAATATAGTACAATCGAAACGTCTAGACAAACTTGTGCTTGAATTTAAGAGCTTCGGCCAATGTATGTTCAAGACAAATAGCTGTTGTGTAATATTTCTAAGTGGTTTTACTTCATTAATGTTGCATAACCTCTGAAATAAGTGCGTTTTATTGTTATTTGACGTTGTAATTGCTATTATGTATACTTACTATTATAAAAGTAAAAGTATGGATAGGTGAAGTTATACCTTTTTTCTCACGCCTCGATTATACACTGGATATGGATCAAAAGCCTTCAATTGTTCATTGCCTCGTAATAGCTCGTAAAAAATAGATATTAGTCTTCTTATGGACATAGTTTCTCTTCAATATTTATTTATTTACAATATATACACTACATGTTTTATTGACAAGTCAAACCGTTAGCAAAAGTTAGTTATCAAGTATATGAAA
This sequence comes from Hyphantria cunea, assembly GCA_003709505.1. NCBI lineage: Eukaryota > Metazoa > Arthropoda > Insecta > Lepidoptera > Erebidae > Hyphantria > Hyphantria cunea. Next base: position 338,193 of record PKRV01001267.1, read on the forward strand.
TGTGTTTGTCAACCAATAGCTAATAATATGCTGTGAGCATTATCAATCAAGCTACATAAGGATGACGTCGAGGTTAAATGAAATAATATTCCTTTGTATGTTTATCGTACATTTAAGGACCTACTTAATTCCAATGTATAATGTGATGGGAAAATGTTTATATGCACTGATGCATCCCTCGATCCGTCTGTAGTATAGAACATTCGTCAGATAGTAAAACTGTTCTAGTTATATAAACAAAATTGCGTCTAGTCGTAAACTTCAGTGCCGTGCAAAGAGGCTTATGGCCGACTATGGACTGCAATGGGCCGATGATCATGATAATTTAAACTTCAGTTAATCAAACTTATAAGAAGTGAAAGTAAAATGCTTGGCGAAATTGTTAATATACGTCTACCAAAGTTATGATTCTTAGAAGATTAAGTGTATCTATAGAGCCTACTACATTTAATTTACACTTTCGATTGTCGGCACTTAATTTAACACTAAGATAGTGTAATAAGTTCAAGTGAATTAAAATCTAGAATGTATGGCAACAAGTGTCATCAAGTGCCGACAATCTAGAGTATAAATAACATAAAGACAGCACAGGCACGGCTAAATTGATTGTCACGATCAAAACACTAAAAATAAATTTTCTAAAACCAATGAACATTTTTGGTTTAATACAAAGTGTAAACCTGCTATATTTAATCTTTAAAATATAATGTTGTTGTTTAAGCAAGTTACTAGGTAACTTTTTTGAAAACATTTATATCATGGCATATTTTGTTACCCTGGTACCCAAAACACAAGTTAAATCTTAACATGGGTGCCAGAGTTAACCTACACTTGTGCTCCGAATATTTGTAGATTGTATTTTTGTATGTACATTACCTAATTATCTAATTATCTATCTACTTACGTATTCAAATAAGTGTTGAAATTAAGAGCAGCAATTACAGTCATTATCCTAATCAAGTAGTAAACGTACTTGGCTGAATATCATTGCGTCCCTCGGCTACAGTATAAGGAATCGCAATCGTCTTTTTAAACATTTTAGGAAGTTCTCCCAAAGCTCATTTTAACGGAAAACCAATATATTTTTCACACATGTTATTATTCGATATTTAGTTTATTATTTAAGCGATTGTATACTTATTATTTTTATTATTGAATTGAATTTACTTTAGGCTAAGCATGGAATACGAAGAACGCTGTTATTGATATATTATTCTATTGTAGTATACTCGTTGGCGCAGTGATAGAAACGTGACTGCTATGCATGAGGTCTCGGGTTCGATTCCGGGGCCAGACAAAGGTTTGTATAATCCACAAGTGTTTTTATCGGAGTTTGGGTGTTTTCTAAGTATAATAGGTATGTATTTATTAACAAAAAGGCAAAAAACATCTATGTATTTATATCAGTTGTCTAGCACCTATAATACAGCCTGTATTATAGCTGCTTAGCTGGGGATTAGATGGCGCTGTGTGTTGGATGTCCTAAATATTAAAGTTGGTGCATTCCACAAAAACATAAGATTTAAATATTACATGTTTTCTTAACATTAGTAGAATAACTATTACTAAATTAATGTATAAATGCTAATATTTTAAGATAGATTTTATTAAACATTTTTAAATTTATCGATTCATAGCTTCGTTCGCCTATTTCTACAGTTCACTAAACTATTCTCTATGACTTAAAATCTCGACAACATTATTGGGTTTATTGTACACAGTGTGGAATCAGCCGCCCTCTTACATCGGTCAGTGACCCCGTGCATCTATGGTGCAACAACACTGCAAAGTCGTAGATGTAGGGGACAATACTGAGAAGCTATTAAGGCCTGATCATTTTTGTTATGGAGTGCGGGCGACAGTCCCATGCTTGTGTCATAAATTAGGGTAGTTTTCAAAGTTATTGATGCTGAGTAAACGAAATCTTTGGATTCATATTTTTTCGTAGAGTTTCTTTTATAGTAGCTGAGTACTATCGCGTTCTTTTGTGGCACATTGTGGTTCGATTGATTAGAAATGAGCCACAAAACTAATGCGGAAATCAGACACAGTATTAGTTTTTGAAGCTGGAAATATATTTTCGTGTCAAAATTTGAGCTTCAACGATGTAGTAATTTTTGAGCTTTTGGAGCGTTCACGTTCCAATTTAAGAATTGTATATATCTAGAATTATATTGAACAATCTATATTATATTAAAATAATTTTTCTCTACTAATGTCGCATATTTCATAGACCAATAGACTTCGTTTTTTTTTCCGTAGTGTTTGTCACATAAACAGTATATGAAGAAGTGGAATGTTTATTGAAGCAAAAGTGAGATGTTTTGTTATTTATCTAGACAACTTTATGACATAATTAAATATTGGCATTTGATAGTTCGAATCTCAGGGATTAACCTATTCCCTCCTAAATAGTAAGTAAGTAAGTTTCTACGAAATACAAACGTTCGCACCCTTAATAACATTTCACATTGTTAACTAAAGTAATTTTAATAGGATATTCAGATGTTTTCATTATTTGTTAGCCAAATTTTAGGCAGAAATAGAGATATTAGAAATAGCTCAGTGTACTAGAAACTAGTAAAATTTAAAAAAATAACAACATTATACGACTATTACTAATTAAAATCAAGAATAAACTGGGTAGTTTATTAATTAGTACTTTGATGACCAAACTTTGCTCGGTATTTTTTTTGATAATTTTTTTAAAAATAAATCTTAGTTAAATCGAGATAGAGAAACCCCCGCATACAAAATTTCTGTAAAACGTTCGAGCCGTTTCCAAGATTCAGATTAAATATATAATCAAGAATTCTTCGTTTAAACGTATTAGATTTGTGCGTACACAAACCACTTTGGGTGGAAATATAGTCTTGTTACCCATCTTAGTTGTAAAAAGGTAAATGTATTAACTCGGCCTTGGTTGTTATAGCTAAGCAATAAAGTTTAACCGCCCTCACGAAATGAACAAATGATTTCAGAGTAGGTACCTATGTATTTAATTTGAAACAATTGCCTTTACTCAAAGTTGGCCAATGTTGAATGAATTAATTTTACTTATAATAACATTTTGGGCTTCAAACTTTACAAACGCAAACGATTCCAGTAAGTACTAGTATTTTGACTAAAATTTAGACTTGAAATAGATAGAAAATAATCAGATTTACTTGTGTTCCAATTGAACAAAATATGAGAGTTTTCTAGACCAAACACAGATAATATACGGAAATATATGTATTGTTTTTGGGCTTTATTTTTAAACAACTTTATATAAGAAAACTTTTTTGTTTCAACTTCCTTTGCTCTGTGGTTTCAACATCGAGAGATCATGAAAGAACTTGGTAATTGAAATTTGAATCAATTTGGAAGTTCCACTTGTTTGAAAAATTGAAACGGGACCAAATAGTCAAATTCAAATTTAAAGAAAAAATATAAACACTAAAAAACGGAAAAATAAGGGTGAGAAATTGAATTGAATTCGGCTGTTATTGTTGTTAATTACGTTATAAAGATTTTATTTAGGAGCGATATAATTGTAAATGTAGACTGAATCTCTGAAGCATTTAAGTATAAGTTTTAAGTATTCATGGTGTGGTTTAAATGAAAGTTTCGAGTTTTAGCATTTGTTGTGTTATACTTTTAAATTTTTTTTGTTAGGATTTATCTCTAACAATTTTCAGTGATCTGAGTGGCGACGGAAAGACGCCAAAGTCGCATCATCCCTATTTATAATAATAATAATAGATATTTCGGACGTCTAACACACAACGCCATCTATTCCCAAGATAAGTAGAACTTGTGTTATTAGTAGACAACTGACATACATATTTTTTTTGTAAATACACACAATACATAGAAAACATCCAAACTATGATACAAATATTTGCAGATTAAACAAACATTAGTGTCGACCCAGGAATCGAACCAGAGACCTTAAGCACAGCAGTTGCATACGCTACCGCTACGCCACCGAGGCAGATAGGCATTTCTTCCTGGAGGGTGTCGTAAGAGGCGACTAAAGGAGTAAACTTCGCAGGACAGCATCACCGCATACAGAAGAAAAACTCGAAGCCAACCCTGTACCAATGCGTCTAGCCGGCGTGGGTTAGTAGGCCAAAACAGCCTTTCTTAGGAGAGGCCTGTTTGTTTTCAGCAGTTTAATGATAAAAGCTGTTAATGATGATGATGATGATGATGAAAATTTACAGAATGAAGATCATAGTACAGATACTGACACTTTCAAGAATTGATTTAAAATAGAAATGTAGTCCATACTTCATGATATTCGAACATTCTAATCAAAGTTTCTTTTGTCAATTATTTACTTAAATAATATAGGAGCTCTCGAACTAAAGGATATTTTCGTCATAGAAAGAGTTAAAGTCATTGTTTTACACTCGGTTCACGTTGTCTATGATTTTTTAATGCTGTCTTTGTTTGAAATATCGAACGACAGTTTCTTTGTGGATCAAGACCGGTACTAAACAAAATTATATACGTTAAAAATAAAAAACTTGCCAACAATATTACTTAAATAAAATAGAAAATGGTTTAGTGTTTTGATTATTATTGGTGTCTTTTTAATTTGATGCATTGGCAACACCTCCTGAATATATTATTTTCGAAATGGTAGCAACAACGATGTTCCAAATGCTCATTTAATGGCCAAAAAAGCTATAATCCATCCCGTATGTCCACCCTACTTATGGTTCTATGGGGTATCGATTATTCTCGGCACCCGCGTCCCCCGCTTTTCTCCACCCCGCCTTCGCCCCTCGCGGTTCTCACCTATTCGGCATTCCGACTTATTTTCAAACTTGTGTGAAAAACTAAAGCTACAGTTAAGTAGCGCTAATATCGGTAAGTATTTCGTATTTAGGTCTAATTGTAGTGAAAAAAGATACTATAGAAAGATTTTTAGCAGTTAGGTTTTAGTTTTAACTGTAGAAGTTTTATAAGAGCTAAATTGTACTGTACAAAACAAGAAATGTCTTCACATTCACGTAAATAACTTGTCATATTTTTTTTAAATTGCAATGTTTTTTAAAGCTTTATATTATGTATTAAAATATGCTGTTTATTAAGATTAATACTGTTTAAGTTCAATGTGACTTATTGCAAATAACTGACAACGGATATGTCGCTCCATTTTACTTATTTTTCATTTGGAAAAGAAATATACGAAATACATAATCTAATAAAATCTAATAAGGAGATGTGTGTTTTCATCGAGGTTTTTTTTCGGTCGGTCTAGGGTCTATTTAAACCGCTAATTACTAAGTAAAAGTTGAATGTTAAAGATTATAGATTTCAAAAATAATTTCTATTCTGAAAATAGAATGTGAATAATAGATAGAATTGCCATAAATACGGGCGTGCCTATGACAAGGGTCGACCCTCGTAGAGGCGTGCAGAGTGACAAGCTACTGATAACGATTTTATTTTTGTTTTAGTTTTGTAACTAAGTTTTTTTCAAGTATATTGTATGAACTTACATCCTATTAATATCTACTATCTTTAATACTTTAATATAAATTCAAAAGACAGAGTTACTGTATGTCTATTTAGCCACTGTGCCGATTCAATGAAATTTGTATTTTTTTTGTTTTGATTCTTGTGAAAGCACATAAGGTACGGTAGGTAAGGTAGGTTTAATCACGATAACCGACACACATGCGAGCTACGTGCAAAAGCTTTTCATAAAAAGTTTTGTAACTACGATTTTATTGTGATTTTAGATAGTAATAAAGTAGTATGTTACTGACTGCTTAAGTCAATTCTTGATTAAAAAAAAAATCCACAATCAAAAAAAAAATTAAAAGCAGAAACATTTTTGTCGTCAAAAAAATCCTCTTTGATTTACGTGAAAATTACTTAAAAATGCTTTAAATACAGTATACCAGTTACTATAAATCCTTCATTTCTGTAATAACGTTTAACTTTTAACTTTATACCGTTGAGTTGTAGTAGTACTAGTAATAATGGGGTGCCAGCGTCGTATACCCCATATACGAAAGTTTCCACCCCATTACTTCTTGACAGTGTGCTCTTCCCTAGCATTACAAGTTAGTATTTGGTACACGGGTTTAATATAAAATTTATTGGCAAAGCCTTTTTTATGTCGTGTTATAATTAAGTATTTTTTGTATTGGTTTAGTGGTTAATGACCCTGGCTTCTACGTCATAGGAAGTGAGTTCGATTCTAGTCAAGAACAATTGGAACAGTGATTTATTTTATGTCTGGGTGTAATTTATCTATCACTAAAGACCCGACCCAGCAATATTTAATATTCTTGGATTCCCTCTGCTATAATATGCATGTATTATACATATTAAGATTCTTCTTAAATCACTCTATCTATTGCTATAAACTTCATAACAATCCGTTAAATACTTTAAAAGATCTATGCGATCAGACGACGGAAGCGCCTTCATTTTATATTGTGTAAAGATTATTGACAAATTTCATGTTCCTTGGTAGATTTTTGTAAGTAAATGATTTAAGAAGGAATTTCTCGTTTTTTTAAAATAGTACTAAGGTGGCTAACAGTCATAAGAGAGATAGTAAGTGGTTATTTTCTTCTAAGAACGCATATTTGATCGTAAAAGGTAGGATCGTAAAAGTTGGTAGGACTAGGATACTACCATTCCGTACAGTAAAGGGGAACGAACTCGCTATTCCTTACAACAAGTTCGTGAGTTCACAATTCCAGATATTACAACTGGTTAAAGTTACTCATGCCTCAACTTGTCAAGTCTTAATATATTTATTTCAGGCCACTCAAAAAGAAAGAAGGTTTGTATGTGTACTTACATGTTTATGTGTAAAATACTTGCAGGTTTTACTTTATGATAAAATTACTGTCATCTACGATAAAAAATTGATGTTCCATCTTTAAATTCTTCTTGCATTAATTTAGATATACAGTCAGTCTACCTATTAAGAAGGTTCCAAACATGTCGAGAAATTTTGTTTTTAAACTACAGTTACAGGTTATGTTAAAATTAATGTCATTTACGTTAGTAAAAATCGGCTAAGTGCGAGTCGGATTCGTACAGCAAGGGTTCCGTAACATTATTTATACAATTCAAGCGTCTACCTATTACCGTTATCAATATCGAGCAAAAACGAGCACTAGAATCATGTTTGTTATATGGAAGCCCCTTATTTTATTCCGTTTTTTAGTATTTGTTGTCTGACAAACCAGCAGATGTTGAAGGAAGACGACAAGAACTTGTCGCTCAACTTGACCATGTTCTGGGCCGCATTTTTCAATGGGGCTGTAAGAATCTGGTCGAGCTCAACGCTAAGAAAGCACAGGTGTGCGCGTTCTCAGCCATAAAAGTCTCCATTCCTTCCCCTGCCCACTTTTCAGTGTACTCAAATACCATTCCAAGATAGGCTCGCTATCCTGGGCATGGATATCTGCCGAGACCTCAACCCACGCGAATACGTTGAGAATGTCACTAAAGCGGCCTCACGGAAGCTAGGTGTTTTAAACAAGTTGAGACGGTTCTTCTCGCCCGAGCATCTGTGTCTTCTTTACAAGACCTAGGTTCGCTCGTGCGTGGAGTACTGTTCTCACCTTTGCGATGGTGCCGCACAGTACCTGTTTGACGCTCTTGACCGGTTGCAGCGGCGAGCAATCCGTATTGTTGATAGTCCCGAAGCCACCGAGACCCTTGAGCCTCTGCAGTTGCGTAGAGATATCGCCGCCTTGGCAGTCCTCTATCGCCTTTACCATGGTAAATGTTCTGAAGAACTCTTCCAACTGATCCCCCCTCTCCCTCCCTCTACAGAACAACACGTGCCGGCCTTGGAAGTCACCGCTTTAAAATGGAAGACATACGTTCTCGTACTCATCGCTTCGGTGCTTCCTTCCTGTGTCGAGCGGTCAAAACCTGGAACTCACTACCAGCGCACGTGTTTCCTTCCCACTATGATCTCGGGTCCTTTAAGCGGGGCGTGAAAAGGCTTCTCACCAGGCCGCCATAGTGTGGGTCACCATGCTTCATTGTTCTTTTTCGCATTGAGGATAGTGACCACCACTCTTGGATTCTGCTCATGCTTTCCATCAGGCAGGACAGAGTCATTTTGGCAGCTTATACATAAAAATAAAAAAAAAAACTTCATCTCTGAACATTTCAACTGTCTACTGACGGACAGTGAAGTCTAATTAATAGGGTCCCATTGTATTCTTTGGGTGCGGAACCCTTAAAAAGGTCTATCTTCATATTTTTCCTGCGTTTGTGATTAAATAGTCACCTTATATCATTCGAGACAGTCACGATTATCCAAGGTGCATTAGAAAAGTTTATTAAAAAATAATGGCATTAATATCAAACACAAATATATTAGCCAAATTATACAGTTAGTTAAATGCTTAAATATAACCGCATAACATTTACCTGTCATCATCAAAATCATCTGAGTCATGAAATATCCAGCACTAAATACACTGGCCAACAGCTTAAAGTATCAGACACTTTTAAAAAGAAGACAGAAAGAAAAACTCATTTCCAGAGACCTATTTGCGATTCGAAAAATGTTAAATAGTTAATTAAATTTACCGTTAACTTTCCTACTGAATCCATAGTTCAATAATTAAAATCATTCCGTGCTAGTTTAAACCAGGCAGCTTTGAGTTAGATCCGGCATCCAATAGAGATTAACTACGAACTAGTATGAGAGCTGTAATTTGATTGGCCTAGTAACAGGATTCGTAAATTGCTCTCCGATTTGATACGCGCATTCGTATCAGATGTTTCTAAAATACAAATATATTATATCAATAAACAACCCATTAAGTCCCACTGCTGGGCTCGGGTCTCTTCTCAAGAGAGGCTTTAGGCTATACGTCCCCACGCTGGCCAAGTGCGGGTAGGGGACTGGCAAGACAAAGTTGTGGCAACGTAATCTTGCCGTTGGAAGATTTTAAGCTGCCCAAAGGCCTCCAACTAAGCTTCACGACTGTTATCGTATGATAACAACCGGGACCGACTGCTTAACGTGACCTTCGAATCACGGAGACGCTCATGGCAACATGCCACCAGCGGTCACCCATCCAGGTACTGACCGCACCGTCGTGGCTTACCCTCGGTGATTATTTCTAATCACCGAGTGCAACTGTGCTATGAGCCTCTACTGGGCTTACTACTAAAATACAAACGATATTGCTTAGATCTTACAATCCTACGATCTATTTGGATTAATTACAAAGGTTTTTTGAGTCAAGTGATTTACTCAAAATTCAATCCTTAATTTTCTATTTTTCAGATTTTACTGGACTACGGTGAAGCCAAAAGGAAGAGTAATTGTGTTGACCTGTGTTGGGTATTAATGTATGTCCATACTGTGTAATGTATAAAGTCCATAATGTGTTCCATCTTGGGCCTAAACTCTTGAGGTTCGTAATTATACCCCGAGTCGCATAGGCTAAAGGCATACAGTTTATAACTTTACCAAACATTTTTATGTAATCGGTACCTAGTTTTTTAAACTTTTAGTTGTTAAAAACTTAGTTACATAAGGGAATTTAAAAAATATATTTGAGCTTCAGAAAAAAACCGGCACTGAGCAAACATTGTGTTGCTATTTAACTAGTGAGTTAGGTTATTGTTCAAAATAGCACTCCCCTAAGAATTAGAGGTAAGATAACACAAGGGGCGGCCGCATTTATGGCCCTTGAGTTGTGGTTGACCCTCGGCGGCGGTTGTTGCTTGCCTTCAGGTGACCCGACCGCTCGTTGGCCTCTTATATCATAAACAATCAGACATCAAGAAATCTAAGTTAAAATTTTATAGAATACCTTCAATACTAATATTAGAATGCTGAAGAGTTTGCTTGTTTGTTATCTCAAGAAATACTTGTCGTATTTAAGAAATTTTCAGTAGTTCAATTTTCGAAGAAGACTATAGACTGTCGATCTATCACGCTTCGACCAAAAAAAGCGGAGTATCAATAACAAATGTTGCAAAACTGGTCGAAAATTATTTCTTTTGAGAGCTTTCATTGCGTGTGCTGCGTAAACGTTTATAGTTTCACAAAAACAATGTATGAAGGAATTGTTATCCTTTAAAAGTTCTAAAAAGAGGCCCTGACAGCATATATCTATCTATTAAGGTTGGCTCATTATTACCTTTTTTATGGTAACCATGATCACGGTGTTATAAGGTCACTCTACATTCAATAGGAGACACTGTCGAGCTGAGCCACACGGTGTAACCCGCAGCACAAACAACCGCGGTTAACGTCAACGCTCAAAGTAAAAAAAAAACCTGTGTAAAAAGCATCCTATGTCCGTCTCCTGGTTCTAAACTACCTCCCCATCAATTTTCAGTCAAATGGGTTCAGCTGTTCTTGAGTTTTAATTAGTGTAACTTACACAACTTTATATATATAGATAGATAGAAAACTCTTTATTTGTACACCGTTTTTACAATATTAATTGAATTTGATTGAATCTCTTCCAGGCAACCTTAGGATGGATCAAAAAGTATCGGAGAGATTGTAGCAGATGACGGTGCAATTAATTTTAAAGAAAAATTTAAATTTTTATGAATATAATCGGGCACATATACATATATCTTCATATATTCATTTATACACAGATACATACATACATATATACCCACATACATATATACATACAATTCTTACCATAATTATTTAAATTATATCACATATGAAAATTAAAAACCCTTAATATCATACCCTCATTCGTGACTGAATCAGTTATGACCTATAAAATTGTAAATGAGCAAAATGGAATCAATTACATATTGGTAGGTACAGCTAGAGTGCACTCCTCTAAGTTTTTAGGTTAAATTAACATTACGCTAAATTAAGATTTAATTACAACATTAAACAACATAAAATGCACTTTATATGGCGGCGTGAATATAAATAATTTATAAACTTACTAAAATAGATGAATCTTTGTATATTTTGTTATGATATTATATGTTATGATAGAGCTTTGCTGGATAAGAGAAAAAATATTTTAAGCATGATGTTCAATGCCATATTGCTATTTAAGTAGTTAACTGAATCAGTTTTTCTCTAACTCAATATATCTCACACACGGTGGTCTGATCCCAAACAAAGTACCCTTTACTATTGTTATCAGACTGAACATGAAATGACCTCGCTCGTCACAATAATTTATCATTAGTGGGAATTGAAGCTATGGTCTGTTCATTCTTAGGACGAATGTTATGGCCCTGGTGGGGGTGCGCGCTCCATAGCACTCGCGCCCCACCTTTTTGAGGATAACCTATATAACGAGGTTTTCAAACCGTAGGTGGCCCGAGATACGGTGGGGTTCCAGGGTTTACCTTTCTAGGGTGTACCAGATAGCGGCTTTAGTCGATTTGAATCCGACATGCCACCAGGTGGTGGTATCCGAGGGGATTTCTGCACGGAAAAAAGGACAAAGGTTATGATTACTGAACAATATTATTATTCAAAAGAAAAAGTGTATAACAACCCTTTATGTAAACCAATTAGTCAGTTTTACGTCTGATTAATCGAGCTTTTCAGGTAGGTAGGTAGTTGGGTATGTTGTTATCGCTGTAAACTTATTTATCTTATTTATTGTCTGCAACGGTGTAGGTCTAAGAAGTAAAGCTGCTATTTCATTCAGTACACTGTTAAGTTTACCCTATTATTCGCTAAAACGAGTAGGTTTAGCTTATTATTTATTTATAAACAAATTACGTCTCAGACAGGAGTCACAATAAAAGGCGTGAATGGGGTAGTAGAGGAGTAGTAGACTTACTTAGTTCTGGGAGTGAAATATAGATGTCGCTAGATGTATCTTAATGCGGGCTGGATAAGTTTTAAATAGTTAATGCATGTTGTCAAAGCTCCAATTTGCAGTGATTAATGAAGTCATGTATTAAAACGAAATTTTTACTGGCTACCTAAAAACTGGAAAGCAATACATGTTTATGTAATCGAAAATAAGAAGATTTGCTTAAAGGGGATATTCCATAAAAATTACATTTATTGATTTCATTTTCTCGTTCTCGATTTTGATGAATTTTATATAAAGAAATAAGCTTGTTAATTCAATTCTGTCTTAATTACAGACAACCAAGCCAAACTTCATACATGTACGTATTTACAACAAATTTCAGAAACGAACATTGCAAACAAAGAAATAAGAAAGAAAATACGTTTATAATAACAGCACACAACACAAACAATTAGAAATACGACTTAAAAGCCGGCACATTTTTACTTATTAATTCTTTCTTTTCTAAATATTCTATGTTGAATTAACAATCTATACTATTCAATGGTACATTTATCGATGTATTTTTTACGTTAATTGTTAAGATATATTCATTGATTCATTGTAACTTTTCATGATATACATGTGCATGCATACACTTAATGCCATTCGGCATTAAGTGTATGTGTATGTGCATGTCAGGTGCCTGCAACGTCACTTTCTAGTGAACTCCGCTTCATGCAAAATGTAATGCAGGAATTGTTTAAAAAAATGTTCTACAATTTACAACATTATTATTTGTGTAGACTAGTTATAAATTGAGAGAAGTTTTAAAAGATACAAAAAATCGTTAAAGTACAGACTTGCGTTAACTGTGATTAAATAGTTATTTTGTGAGTCTAAAATTGTTAATATTAACCAACGCATATGATGAAGTCATATTAAAGTTATTTAAGTTTAGATATAACATGTTTCAGATAGTACATTTCTTTTATATATTTAAGAATCATTGTTAGTTATTAGAACTACCAAAACATAAGGTATTGTAAAGCCACCATCAAACATAAAATGTAACAATTTTTAATTAGCAACACTTAAATCCATCAAAATATAAGAAAAAGGTATCGAACTGCTTTATCTTTATCTTTTATATTACGTAGATGTTCGATTCTTCAAGCAACTGGTTCCAGTTAGCAGTAGGCGGCTCTTAATGATATCCCATTGAAGATAGAAATAGATATTTTGAGTCTAAATTAGCAAGTGAATCGTAGACTTATCATAATTTTGTCTGCAAAATTAAGTCACGTAGTGCTTTCAACCTTGAGCAGCTCCGGTAGCGTAATGCTCATGTCATTGAACTCGCAAACGAAAGGTTACGGGTTCATAACCCTTTGGACATTGGGTGCATTTTCAATAGGAGTTCATGTCTTTGAAAATTAGGCAATTTAAATGTGAATCCTGGAATCTTGTTGGCTTCTTTATCGTATATAATTTATTTTTTTGTATAGATATATATGTAGTGTATAGATAGAAATAGGGTGAACATTTGTTTCATTTAGAGAAAGTACGATTCATGCGCTAGCAATATTACTGCGTCAAGGGGTTTTTAATAAACATACATGAATAGAAAACAAACCCAGAGCAACAATTATTGGATGTCACAAAATGTTGCACCGTATGGGTTTTGAACCTACAACATGACGCAATAGATAACGGTGAGATGACCACTTTATGTCTCAAATTCAGTATCATATTTATTCCAATTAAAAAGCAACAGTCAGACCAATTAACTTTTATGTTCATTTTCAACTTGATTTCGGGACATATGCGAGCTTTGTGTCCTTGGATATTGGAATCAGATAAAGTATACAAAACACACATATCCATTCTCATATTATAAATTTGAAAGTAACTCTGTCTGTTACGCTTTCACGTCTAAACCGATGCGCCGATTTCAAGTAAATCTGCCATGGAGACACTTTGATTCTTGAGGAAGGACAGGGAACTCTTTGCCGCGATAACCGATATACACGCGGACGGGAACCGTGGGAAAAAGCTAGTATTTACTGTTTCTGTCTAGAAATATCAGTATATAATCTGTTAGTAGCAGAGCAGGCTAAAGGGTTTATGGCATAAGGGGCAAACGAGTTGACGCGTAACCTGATAGTGACTACCGCCGCCACTGAACACCTGATAATCAAATTCAAAGTAAACTTGCCTCCTTTTGAGTTAATAAATAAAGCCACGCTGATTTCTGCGCCAACGGACCGGCTCTGCCGGGGCGGCAGAATAGTATACACTTTATTGTACACCAGATATAACAGTTTACATAAAAATATAGTTTACATAATACCGTTTGACCGTGGGAGAGCCACGCTTCGGCATGAATGGGCCGGCTCGACCGGAGTGATACCACGGCCTCACAGAAAACCGGTGTGAAACAGCGCCTGCGCTGTGTTTCACTGAGTGAGTGAGGATACCGGAGACCCATAATCCAACCCTTCCCCTAATCCACCTTCCCATCCCTCAAGGGCGGCAACGCACTTGTGACGCCCCTGGTGTTGCGGGTGTCCATGGGCGGCGGTAGGTAATCGTTTACCATCAGGCGATATGTCTGCTCGTATGCACCCTACAACATAAAAAAATACATCAAATGAATTACTGTGTACAAATGGCAGCTTTATTGCTAAAAAGCAATTTCTTCCAGGCAACCTTGCCTTGCACAGATAATAAACGCAAAATGACAGCGTTCTTGCTATAGTGTTTCGTTGATAAGTGCGAGACCGGAGGCCCAATAATGCAGAAGCATCAATAGGCCGCCACGGTGTGGGTCACCATGCTGCATTGTCTGCATTCGCAATGAGTATGGTGACCACTACTCTTGGATACTGCTTCGCTTTCCATCAGACAGAGTGCCATTTTGGCAGAACCAAACGAAAAAATGAGTAAAGAGGTAGGTTAGAGCTCCGGTTACCTCGCTTTTTTATTGAAAGCCAACAAAATAATTTTTAAATACCGGGTTTTAGTGAAACTGTGGCATTAGGCTGGTCGTGAAGCATTGCTCTCTCAAGGCTTATTCAATAGAGCCACCAAACCTCCGAAGAAAATCGACACTGGTGTGGCAAGTGCTTATAATATATTACGGACTGATAGTCGTACAAAAAACAACCTTACATTGTAAGCTTATAGTCGGTTTACCTTTGCGTGCATGGATTTCGTTACCCTTTGACATTTGTATGGCAAATTTCGTTTTAATTCACTAAGGAGTGAATGACAAATATCTTTACAAACTTTAACACTTATAATAGAAGTATATGTATATCATGACAACATATTTAGCAGTTAAGGCCCATTAGTCAATATTTTTCCTACGTAAACCTTGTAATTAAGTACTTCAAAAATCTTTCGTGTGTAAACCGTACTTTAAGTATAATTTCGATTCGTTTGTCTACATATAGTGATATTGTGTATATTGAATTTGAAAGTTATAAGCCTAAAAGATCCATATTGAAACATACATTTTCGCTCAACTTTGAATGTAATAACTAATAAACGATGTTTGGATGCCCCGAAACAAATTCCATATTTAGGCAATTTAATTTATTCAAGACTTTTAAGGGATGGCTACCTGACTCGCGCAACTTCGTTTGCGTCTCTTTTCAATCATGCTCGGCTCTTATTGGTATTAGCATGATAGTGACTATTCTATCTTAGGCACGCCAGCAAAAAACAAGTGAAAATCAGCAATTTCGGAATGACACGAGAATTATACATATAAAATGTTTTATACCACAAAAAGCCAATGTTCAATTCGTGTAATTATAAACCAGAATTTAAATACTACGGAAGCGTGTGCGGTAAGCGAATTAGCATATATTTTAGCCACACCCCGTGATAAATGACTTTTATGTGTCAAAGCATGTTCTTTCATTAAAATTACCTCAACTTACCGAAGAAGGCTTTTATCCTTTGAGAAGTTTTTTATATCGTACATAGAGTCACACCAATTTCACAGAAGGGTAAGCAGAGATAATTGATTTCCACTTAGTACGGTAATAACTCACCTCTTTTGCTTCGTCCAAGTTCATCAATCGTTCCATGCATTCTCGTCAGTTTTTATAACTCTGCAATATTACCGTTTACATACAAATAGCGCCAAGACACAACGAGGTTTGGATAATAAATTATACCCGCTCGTAAATTTACTAAGAAAAAGCCATCAACGGCTGTTTTACTTTCTTTTGTCTTCTTGCCCGAACACAGAGTCTCAGCCACCACGGAGCATTTGAAGGGCTTGCAGAACTGACAATAGATAACTATATCTATTGTCTTTGCAAATGCAAATGCAAAGAACACAAAAAAATCACTAGGTTTTTTTGTGTTCTTTTCATAGTTTGAAAAGCGAAGGGTTTACTTTCAAAATCAAAAGCACCTACGTCAAATAAAAATATTACTGCGCCTATTATGTTTGCAAGTGAATGTTGTTTTTAATGCTAGATAATTTTTTATGAAAATTTAGTAGTAGGTCCAATGGCATAACAAACTTGCTTGTTGCCGCTTGCTTTACTTGGACACACTGAGTTGGTTGATATTAAGATTTAGACAAATGAATAACTTTCGAACGACGCGGTATTGTATTTTTTAATATTTCAAGATTTCACGACAAAAACAATAAAACATTTCTTTTTTTTTCAACCTGGTCTCCAATATTTTTAACGTAACGATTAGCGCAAACCATTATCCGCAACTTAAATCGAATTTCAGTAATCGACCTCGAGAATAGAAGAAAGAACAATTTATACCGTCAAATGGCGTGCAATTTTAGAGGCCTAAGTCCAGCAGTGGACCTCGCTAGGCTGATGAATTGGATTAAAAATTGTATATAAGTTTTCCACATAGCAGTATATCAATTTTTAATTCAAAGATAAATAATAATATATTAAAACAAATAATAATATATTCAAAGATAAATAATAATATATTAGTAACAAGAAAAAGTTTGAAAATCTATAAAAGGCTACTTAAAAACAAAGCTACCCTTGATAAAATTTATATGTCACCAAGATCTTAAATACCAAGCAATCGACACCTCATTCTTTACAATACTATTTATCCTTCCTTTTGTCTTCGCCGTGGTAGGCGGGTAAAAATATGTAGATGTACTGTGTAGTATATACTCTTTTGATTTCTGTAATATGATTTCAAGAGATGCTTTGAATGCTTTGTGATTTTGACACAATGAAATGCTAAAATACTGTAAATAATATTATATGAGGGGATAAGTATTTAGTGCACATTCTATTTATCTCAGCCTTATTGCAATTGATAGTTAAACCTTTAGGTAAATTTAAATATATTAAATGAAATATGTACAATAAACTTTAACAGAATT
Organism: Hyphantria cunea; assembly: GCA_003709505.1. Lineage (NCBI taxonomy): Eukaryota > Metazoa > Arthropoda > Insecta > Lepidoptera > Erebidae > Hyphantria > Hyphantria cunea. Next base: position 355,323 of record PKRV01001267.1, read on the forward strand.
TCATAATGAAACGTTTATTTCTCAATTTGAGTGATTCTCTTATGTATTTATTATTTATGAAGATTACAAAAGAAAGCTTTCTTTTGTAATCTAAGAGTTTAAGTATATTAATGTCGGTTGTACTAATTTGAAAGTTAATATGTAATACAGACCGAAAAACACATAAGACCATCGAAATTACTACAATCAATAGTAGTATAACTTATTTATTTAACAATCGGCATTTGGTTACGACGGACTCAATTGAATTCGACATAATTATAGTGGTACACAAAGACGAGCGAAACCACACAAATGACCGAAACCGACCTAATGTATACACTTATATGAAAACCCTAATCTCCTAAAGGTTTAGATTGAAGTGCCCCTTAAAGTTAATTTTCGTAAAATCTTACGGTGGGTTGTTTCAACAACCAGTTAATGTGGATCTGTGAATTTATTGTTACGTTCCTCTTTCTAGAGCTGAGTCGTAAAACAAGGGAGGGCAGGGTAGGTCTCGTTTGGATGGTGGATGTGGGACTAGCGGGGCGTAGGGTAAGTAGACTGGTTGACCGACTCTGAAGCTGACAAGTTGAGCATTCTGTAGCCAGCGTAAAACCGAGCGTTTCGCACGGAATAAAATATGTAGCGGGCGCTCGTTTTTGTGATAAGAGTCTTCGTAGTGATATATTTTGTGCATAATTGATACACGGCAGACTTATTTATCCTTGTTCCTTGTGCTGGTTTTTGAGCATCATAGCGTTGTTTTACGTCTTTATGATTAGTACAAAAGAATTTTAGAAAGCCAGTTTTGAGATTTGCAGTAAATTTTGTTAATAATGAAGGATTGTGTTCTATCATTATAATGAGTCCCATACTAAGCAGAGGTTTATGTATAGAAAACCCAAACTTTTAAACAAATAATTGCAGACCATACAAATATTTGGTACGACCAGGGAATCAAACCCGGAAACCTCATGAACAGCTGTCGCGTTTACAACCACTGCGCCAACGAGGCAACCTAATGTAATAAGAAAACAAAAAACCTTTAACTTTAACGCTTACATTATTTTATTGTAAACTTTAATTGTAGCATGTTGCTAATACATGTATTTTACATACAAACTTAACTGGCAGCGTTGTATGAAGCCCTTAAACTGTTACTGGTGTAACGAATACCCTCTATACCTACCTACTTTAAGGCCGCCATAGAATTATTAACAATCTAAGAATACCTCACGCCAAATAGGTATGTTTGTAGTCTCTTTTCATAGTAGAGACGTGGACGGAACTTTAGATACAGGCGACGATACAACACTTTTACATATTACAAGGGTATTAATGCGATTACATGCGGTTTTAACCTGTGACTTGCTAAGTACCACTTGATCAGTTGTTATTTGTTCATCAAACAAGTAATGAATTATTTAAACAAGTAACTATTAACTTTCAATAAGTCAATCTCTGCCATCTTTATTAAATTGAAGAACTGAAAAGATAGAAGAAAGTGAAAGTTTTTTTTATTTTGATGTACCCAGTATCCCTTGACGACTAAGGCGAATCTATTGACACCACTCACATAAAAATAGGACCAGCCGTTTAGGCTCTAGGGCCTGTCAAAGAAATATACATACATACATACATACATGCATACATACATACATACATACATACATACATACATACATACATACATACATACATACATACATACATACATACATACATGCATACATACATACATACATATATACATACATTCGTAAAACATAACCCTTCTTCTTTCGCAGTCTGGTAAATTTGCTGTCGTTCATCGATCGATATGAAGAACGTAATGTAGGAATTTTTTATGTATGGCCCTGCCAGAATGACTACTCTGCCTGATGGCCAGCAGAATCCCCAATGGTACATACCCAGAGAGGCATAGATAAAGAAAATTTGATGGGTTACTTTTTATCGAGTTTTCACCAAGTGCTTAGCAAGCAATATTGCAGTTAAAAAATAATATTGAAGCTTAACATGAAAGTTTTTCGTAATAAGACTATGTCATCACATATCTTAATGATGATAAAGCATATAAAAATTTATGAAGTTTTTATATGAAATAAAAGCAGCCTTAGTCACTCCTTATATCATCAGCTATGAGTCAGTGAAAGTCCTGTCACAATTCCAGCCGCCCCGGACAAGCCAGAACAACAGATATACGAAAAAATGGTTTTTTTATTATGTAGGTGCGGTGTATATATTTCATGTGCATTAAGAGAGAAGTTGTTAATTTGAAATTACAAACAGACACTTCGTTTGTTTTGTAGTAGTTTGACTGCACTGTTGGCCTAGCGGTTTCAGTAAACGCCACACCGCTTCCTACTGCGCCAAGTGTTGTGGGTTCAAAACCTACATTTTGTGTGATCCATAAATTGTTATTCTAAGTCTGGGTGTACTTTGTGTCTGTTTCTTGTATGTTCGTAAAGATCCCCATGACATAGGAATGTATATTACAAATGTGGAAGATGTCTTTTAAAAAAAAAATGTTTGTATAGTCGAGTCCAATTTAATAATGATTACCAAAAGTTAAATTCCTTTTTTAATAATCACTGATAGTGTTAAATTTTCGATCCACAATTTGCGTATGAAGAACTCAAAGCCGTTCTCATCAACACACCCACACTTTTACGTGACAAACGAGCCTAAAATAAAAAATGTCCTTCATGTAACACGCTGTTTATTGCCGTGACTAAGTCATTTAATGTAAAAGCCATACCGCATATGTGATAAATAAATTCACCACATCAGTCCTTATCATTCAGAAATGAATTTTTTTTTTCATTTTAAATGAAAGTCGTGGAGAAACAGGCGGCTGTAGGAATACAGTTCAAGTAGACATCATACAGCCTCAATATTATTAAGTTTGCCCTTGATGTTTTATATCACTCGCAAAATCCAATAACCCATACCTTTGACATAAAACGCGTTTTGCATTCTGATTGCGCACGTGGATGTTATTAAGTATATGTTACGTAAGTACACACGTATACTTAAAAATGTGGCAACGGTGAACGTTTTACTGTTTTACAAATGAATTTAGGTTATTTTTAACTACTTTATGCATGAAGTAAGTAAGTATGCATGCATGCTGCCGGAAAATTGGTGTGAAACAGCGCCTGTGCTGTGTTTCACCGAGTGAGTGAGGATACCGGCGGCCAATAAGAAGAGTTGTACCTTTCCCCTCATCCCCTCCCCATCCCCCAAGGCAATGCACTTGTGACACCTCTGGTGTTGTGGGTGCCAAGGGCAGCGGTAATCACTCACCATCAGGAGATACGTCTGCTCGTTTGCCCCCTATTCCATAAAAAAAACTAAGCCTTAATGCCTGAGGAATTCTCTGCCAGTCGGTCGATTGGGTAATGCAGAGAAAAGATGAGATGGGTGCAATTACTTATGAGGGAATAATATATTGTAGTGGTTTTAATAAATACTAGAAATATGTTGGGAGAGATAAATATACATAGTAATACATACATAAACATACACGTTTACTTCTATATATATACTAATGCAACATACACGTAAATTTATTATTAGTAATTGAACAAGCGTCATGATTTGACGCTAATCGGCCAATTGAGCAGTAGTAATACTACGTCCTCATGGAGACCGATTTAAAGCAAACAGAAGTGTTTTCCACTAAGCAAATGAGGTTACCTGAGGAGGTAAGGCAACACATTTTAGATTGTGGTGTCCAGGTTCGATGGTAGTCGTTTATAAACAGGTGAGCTCCTTTGTACCATATAACAGAAGAAAGTACAAAAGTGTGTCTATATTTCCCAAAAATAAAGATCGTATTTAAAAATACACATTTTTGTAGTGAATTTAATAACTTAGTAGGTATGATATTTACTTTTTTCATGGATAGGGGCAAACGAGTAGACGTATCGCCTGATGGTAAGAGATCACCGCCCGCCATGGACCCGCAACAATAGAGGCGTCGCAAGTACGTTGCTGGCCTTTGGGGGATGGGGAGCGGGAGGGGTTGTGGTATGGGTCTTCGGTATCCTCACTCGCTCGGTCAAACGCAGCACAAGTGCTGTTTCACACCGGTTCCCCGTGAGGTCGTAGTATCACTCCGATCGCGCCGGCCCGTTCGTGCCAACGCGTGGGTCTCCCGCAGTGTTTATTTTTAATCGACTTCAAAAAGGAGGAGGTTTTATGTTCCACTGTACATGAAATCATTTATTATAAAGTAAATATATTTATCATAAACTTATACAAGTTAGAAAATTAAGTTAAAATAATAATAAATAATAATAACATTCACATACAAGCGTCAAAAAAATCCTCCGCATCATCGTCTAAATATATTTTATACATTTGATAGTAACTCTGTCTACCTGTTATGCTTTAACGGTTAAACAGTTGAACTGATTTGGATGAAATTTACCGCGATAACCAACATAACGATAGCTAGTAACCTTAGAATAAAGTAGGTAAGTACATGTTAAGTAGTACCTGTACTGTTAAAACAGAGCTTTTAAAAAATAAAAAAAAATAACATTGATTTAGAATGATCAGTGATTTTTTCAATTTAATTCAATTTTTCAATTTAACTTTCGTCTAATGCTATGTTTCTTTTATTATCTGTGTGCAACATTGAATTTTAATTTCTTAGAATTACTTTGCTTTGTTTTTCGATGTTTTAACCATATTAAAAAACATAATTATTCCATTCCGCAACCATACATCGCAATATTATAATTATAAAATGTAAGTATAAACTCTATCGTGTTAAAATACATAGATGGCTCCCTGACTATAAAATAAAATATCATTTTAATTACTAACATAATTAATAATAGTAATAATAAGTGTTTATTTTTCTCACCACAATATTTTGGTTTTACATATATTATAAGCCTAGCCTAGCAAGTAGTGCCATCTCCCAAGACAATATTGTGGAGGACTGGTGCCTGAGCTAGGTATCTATATTTGTAGTAGGTACTTTATTAAAACCTTAAAATACTCTACATTTTTTTTTTAAAGACAACTCCCGCATTAATAATATACATTCCTGTGTCGCGGGGATCTTTACAAACATACATGAAACAGACACAAAGTACACCCAGACTTAGAACAACAATTTATGGATCACACAAAGTGTTGTCGCATGTAGGATTTGAACCCACAACACTTGGCACAGTAGGAAGCGGTGTGGCGACCACTCCAACCACTAGGCCAACCGTGTAGTCAAGTTGAATGCTCGAACACAGTTTAGTCGTGTAATTTAGGCCTAAATCTTTTTAAACACAGAGTAAAGTGAGCATGACAGTTTTTGTTACTGTATTAAAAAGATAATGATACTACTAAAGATATCTATAACATTATTTTGAATCGAGCTTAAGTCGTTTGTAATAATAGACAGAATAATACTGAGGGAGTAACTACGGGCACAGTTCGCTCAGGACGGTGTTCATTTCAAATGAGATTAAGGTTCTCGAGGTGGTCTTGCTATCGGGATTAATTTTCAGATGTTAGTTATATTATATTTATATAATACATATACATACAAAATTTATATTTATGGTTTTATTTGAGATTATGATATTACGGAGATACTTCTTCTAGTTGATCCTTGTGAAATTCCTTGACTTTGGACCTTAAACGTATCACGGTTAGTTAATTTCCTGTAGTAACATCTTTACACGGTATAAAATGAAGTGGCTTTCGCTGTTTGTTCGCTTAAATCTTTTAAACTACTTAACGGATTATAACGTAGTTTTCAGGAACAGATAGAGTGATTTGAGACAGAAGGTTTCTCTGTATGATACACGCATATTAACAGTAGAGAAAATCCGAGAATTTGAAAGACTTCTGTGCGAAGCCGGGCCGCCTCGCTAGTACTAAATAAATCATAAAAAGTCAATGAAAACAAGTATATTCCTTGAAGTCCTTAGCACAAGCCAGCCGTTCAAAAGATGTAAGGATTACTTTCACTTCCAATAGCCTCTCATTACCTTTTTAATATGAATGGTTTCAATACATTATGGCGCGCTTTCGAGGCAATATAGGCACGCACCTGTCCGGCCGTATTGCTGGTTTAGTAACTCGCGGCAAAATGTCGAATGAAGTTTCTTTGAGTAGAAGTTTGTGTATTTATATCCGTTAAATAATAATTTATATTATGCCATCTATTAATGGTAGTTTTACGTAAAATACGTACGTAAATTTATGACAAGCAATTGCCGTGAAGTATAATGTATAATAAGACATCTGATTAGTATCTACTTACCGACCTAGCTAGAAGGCGCTCATAGCCCAGTTGCACTCGGTGATTAGAAACAATCATCGAGGGAAAGCAACGACGGCGCGGTCAGTACCTGGATGGGTGACCGCTGGTGGCATGTTACCATGAGCGTCTCCGTGATTCGGAGGTCACGTTAAGCAGTCGGTCCCGGTTGTTATCATACGATAGCAGTCGTGAAGCTTAGTTGGAGGCCTTCGGGCGGCTTAAAAACATCCAACGGCAAGATATACGTAGTCACAACGTATTCTTGCCAGTCCCCAACCCGCACTTGGGCAGCGTGGGGACGTATGGCCTTAACCCTCTCCTGAGAGGAGACCCGAGCCCAGCAGTGGGACATTATGGGTTGTTGTGTGTACCGACCTAAGAGTCGCAATGTTATATTCAATTGTAGACACTAGTATAAAATATGTAAATAGGTAAAGACGATGAACGAAGTCTATGTTTTGGAGTACGACCCGGGTAGGAAACACGTGTGATTTATGTAAAAATAGCTGACACAAGCGATATAATCTTTTGTCTTTACAAACTTAAATGCTACTTATATTTAATTTCCATATTTCTTTTTTATTATTATTTCTCACTTGATGAATGTCAGGACAATGGAGGGAACACATCATTATCAAACTCATTCCTTCAACTAAATGTAAACTACTCACAAACGACACTAGATGGCGCTACTTGACTGTAAATATCCTTTCAAACCTTTAATCTTGATCACAGTTCAGTTCATTTAATCACTAAACGTTTTTTCTGATTATTAAGGTGTATTAAATATATGTTAATACTGAAAATGAGTGTGATGGTTCATTTTACAATTATACATGTGTAAGTAGGTATTTATTTGCCTTAATAATGTCAATTTATTATTTTTCTTTTATGGTCGTTCCATAGATTTTTAAATAAAATTCTATTTTTGTTTGATATAAAAAATAAAGGAAGTGAAAATTGTAGTAAAAAACTTTCATCCCTTTTTTTGTAATAAGTAACTGAAGCATACAATTAGCTAATAAATTAATATCGATTTTACAAATAAATAAATTATAATAAGAAAAAAATTATGGGATAGATGCGGTGCACCTGTTCTTGTTAAAAAGTATAGTTGTCTATGGTGTCGGAGGGGCAGACTCACGCGGGGTTGATGTCCCATCTGGCGCGAGGGTGCCTCTATTGCGCGGGAAAATAACAAACAGGGCACGCCATAGCGTCATGGTGTCCGATATCTATGGTTTATTGATATTGTATTGGATAGTTTTTAAAGCGATCTTTGAACTTCCATGCTAGTTATTGAAAGCATCTGTTGCGTACGTGATATCTTATGATTTATGAATGACGATGCATTTGATGTAATTATCATACAGAGAATTTTGCTGACTACAAACTAGTTTACGCTAAATGTTTTTTTAACAGGTATTTATTAAAATTTAATAAAATTATACTTTTTAATCTGGGGTGTGGTACTATAACAAGATACTGTTATTACAGATTGATTATTAGTTTATATCAGTGCATATTAAAAAATCGGAAACAATATTATTAAAGCCAATGATTTTAGAGCAAAAAAATAAATTAGTTCCTTTATCCTGTAATTATAGCTAGCCTACAAGGCAAAAGTAACTGTCGTGCTAAATGAATAATAACAGTGGGACTAGGACAACAAGGGTTGAAGACTCAAGTTGTATTCCAATATATGCCAACTAATATGATATATAAAAATATATTAACAATTCAAAAACACACATATAACATCATATATTTTGTTTTTATGTGCATCCAGCTTCGTATCATTTTATATAGCTTTTTATTCCAAATTTTCAGGTAAAATTGTTTCACTAAAAACTTGTCGAAGCGTGGACAAATATAAAAGATATCCCTTTGAGGTTTTTCTTTGTCACTGTTGCCTTAATTCCGTGGATAAAACTTATTCGATGAGAATACTTTTATGACCGAGTTCTATGCTCTTTGGACAGATTAAAAAGGATCGTTCAAAAGAACAGATTTGTCTTTGGGTGTAAGAAGATCTACAGTTTTCCTAAAATGAATATTAATACTCTTAAATCGCTCTATTACTCATTATAATTTAAGCTCAAATGAAAAACGACTCAAAAGAACCTGAGATTGCTTCTATTTTCGCATAGTATAAGTTTACAGTAATTTAGACAGTATAGGTGGACTTTATTAAATTATAAATTCAAACATGAATGACACAAATTGTTATAGAATGAGTTTCGGCGTTTTAGAGAGTCAGTATTAATGAGGACTAATGTTGTTGGGTCTGCTACTATCTAAAAGGATTGTACATACTTGTTTAATATAGACTCGAACTCATAAACTAGTGTTTTAAATAACATTTACCTAATAGTTGTTATAAATTATTATAATTTCTGTGAAACTAAAACACTGTTAAACTTTTGCCGTCTCGTGTTACATTCACAAACAAACACGAAATCTAAAAGGATCCATCAACGTTTATTTAAACATCTTAGATATTCCGTGCAAAATTTAGAATCGCACAAGTTTACCTTAAACTTTTGCTGTTTGGAACTTAAAACTTAATGTTTCGAGTTGCAAAGTTTAGTATTGCCTAACTTGTAATTTAGAGCATAGTTACTATTTGGGTATCAAGGTCTCTCGTAGAATCCTCAACGGTAAATCCAGTGAATCAAAATTATTCAAGTTGCTTGTTCATCACTTTGGTCAACAATTTATTTTACATCTTTAATTTTCTTTCTAATGCCTCCTCTACACGTCGGCAAATGCGTCCGCAGACGTCTGTATGTCTATCAGTCTGTGTTGTTTCTCGACAGACGCGATACTTACGCACGCGAAATGGATATTTATTTATTTGATACTCTTAAGTATTATAACTCTACTACTGCGGTAGTAGAGTAATAATTGGTGGATGCTGACTACTGATGGATGATGGCTGATAACGGATGGTGGATGCTGATCACTATAAACAACAATATCACTATTTGTCGACATATCACCTTGTATATTATACCATGTTTTTTCAGGACTAGCGTGGAACACCAGCTTGCGGAACTTTATGCAGAGCCATCTGGAGGAATTGATAATTTTTTTCTACAAAAGATATCACCAAAAATTGCTAAAAAGGATACCGATACCAAAAGTGCGACTGGCAGTAGTATTACGATATTTAGTTACTGGAGATAGCTATAGAAGCTTGGATTAGGGTTAGGCGCCTCCGGTATCCTCACTCACTCGGTGAAACACAGCGCAAGCGCTGTTTCACACCGGTTTTCTGGGAGGCTGTGGTATCAGTCCGGTCGAGCTGGCCCATTCGTGCCGAAGCGTGGCTGAAAAAAACTGCAAGAACCACGCGTGCACTGTCATTCGCGTCCCGATGAACACTGATGCGTCGTAACTCGAAGACGTGTGGTCAGTCGCCGAGCGCTGGCGCTGAAACACTTTCATCGTGGAACATAAACCGAAAACGATCGGATTAGTGGCGCCCTCATCTGGTGACGTTAAATACCTACCACAGACGGGCAAATCACCCTGTCTACACGTCGGCCGATGACATCTGCAGATGATTCTGTCTATGTCTCGGGGACGCTTAAGGAGGCCAAACAGCTACTGTACGTTGTGTTTTTGTCACCTTGAGACTGTCTTTACAATCAAGCCCTAAAGTAGTTTAATCTTTAATTTTTTGTATATTTTCTAGATAATATTTCAATAAATTAAACCTGTCTAAAGTTATGTGACACTTTCAATTTCAGTTATTAATAGCAAGGTTATCAAGAAGGAAGAAAGAAGTACCTGCTGTTTTAATTAGGCAAGACGTAAACTTAACTTCGTAATCATATTGCTCTCCAAAGAACATCATACACTTTTAAGCGGTTCTCATACCAAAACACTTTATGCCTAATATTTGTTATTTTTCTTAATTTTTATCATACACAACTACAAAGAAAGAACAATCGTACTCAGAACAGATAATTGTAACTAACAAAGAAATACCACGTTTTAGATCAAACCTACTTGAGAAAAGTTTAACCAAGTGACAATAGACTTAAAAGCATTATTCATCAATAAATTTAAACGTTAACTATTTATTCTCTTTACAGTCTCTTTACATCTAAATCTGTCAGCTACCAATCCAGTAACAATTACATTCATTTCCTCCCACATTGAATCCCAGTAAAAAATAAAAAGCCTCAAATGTAAGTGCGGCAGCTGGCACACCGGTGCGGCGCGCGCGCACGTCGCCTGCGCCTTGCGGCTTGCTCCTCTCAGCCGGAGTGGGGTTATTGACCGCGATCGGATGCGCCGACGACCCCGCGCGAGGCATTTCCGCCCACTTCCGAATCGACCACCCTTAACGTCTCAATCATAAGTGCTTTATATCAACACTTTTTTTATTTTAGTCTAGACTTCATAACGTCTGTTATATCCGTTGTTGACCTTGAGAATGTCACGCACGCATTCGTGAGAGAGAGATAGATGATTGAAATTAGCTTCTAACCAAAGCTCGTTCAGCTTTTGGCATTCACTATCGGTACACCGCGAGCCTTAAAACTTATATCTACCTTAGTAAAGCTATTCTTAATCCTAAAAGATCTATTAAGTAAAACATAAAATTAGGTTTTTTGAGTAATTGTAATGTAATTAGTAGTGAATATAGACGCACGTTTATGGAAGAAATCGAGTATGTCAGTCACCCGAGGGCATGGCAACAAAGCTTTCAAAAACATATAATGATATTATCATTGGCCAAATAGGGTTTATTAATATTATAGTCCGCTGACATGTGAATTAGCATCCTACGCAGGAGACCTTCATCAAACATCAAACAAACAAACAAACAACAACCCATAATGTCCCACTGCTGGGCTCGGGTCTCCTCTCAGGAGAGGGTTAAGGCCATACATCAAACAACTTGGATAAAATTTTATTTGTGAAGAAAAACAGATACTGTATTGCTCAAAAACACATTTTTTTACAGACCCCCGGACCCGGCTGGGTGTGATCCTCTTACTTTTTTATTCTAAATGTTTTAGTATTTTTAAGGTCTTTTAAGATTTTAGACGTCTTTCATATCCGATTACCTCTAACACAATTATTATGTCCAAGACACCACAGTCCCAGCAATAAATTATTTTCAGAATTTGTATAAATAACAAATAGAGGTGAGAATTTTGACTGTGCGATGTAACAATTATAATTTTTTATCAAGTTTAGCTAGTTTATCTTTATGAAAACTCTAATCCCAAGAGATACAATGCCTTTTTAAAGGTCAAGTTTAACGACTCATTAGAATGATACGGCATAATCATTGAGTTTGTGTGGAATTCAACGTATTTAGGGAGTCTTTAAGGAACTCCTCCCCTCTCCTTTTCAAAGATCGATAACACACTAAAGTTAACTATTTAGTTTGAAGTTGTCTATGGGTTGCAGTAGTTGCTTACCACCACCATTTGGACCATCCAAAAACAATAGAGTTTTCACGCTAATTGTCTGTACAAACGTACAGACAATTACCGTGGGACTGACAGAAAGGTCCAAATTCGGATATTTTCTGTGAAATCTATATATTATGTACTACGATATAGGTAGAAACCTGATTTTACGAAAGTTATGTAAGAAGATGTGTATAATATCCGGATACTCAAATTACGGATACATAAAAAATAACTATTCAACGATTTATTGTGGGAATCATGACAGTTGAGTGAATTTAGAATAAGCACTCGTCAAAACCATTAGAATTCTTCATTTTTGTTAAGTGTTTATTTACTTACTTACATGTAAACTGTGCGCTTTTCAAGGAACTTTCTGCCTCGCACAACAAAACTGTGGAATGAACTGTCGCCTGCGGTATTCCCGGACCAATACGACCTTTAAACCTTCAAGAAAAGAGAGTACTCCTTCTTAAAAGTCCGGCAACGCACTTGTGACGCCTCTGGTGTTGCGTGTGTCCATGGCCGGCGATAATCGCTTGCCATTAGGCGATACGTATGCTCGTTTGCCACCCCTTATCATAAAAAAAAACAAAAATATATAACAATTTGATCAACTTTGTACACTGAATATCAAGGAAATGCTATAGAGAGGTGTTTTTGTTTGTTACTTACTTACGATTAGGTATTTCAAAGAAACGTACATGAAAAATATAACATTCCCAAAACAAAACTCCCTTCTACGATTAGAAAAGACACAGAAATCAAAAAGACATAATCGAAATTGGTCCAACCGGATATGTTTAATAAAAGCTATAATAATTATTTAATGTTTAGGTCATATAACAATAAAGGTTAGGTAAGTAGTTATGTGACTTCTCCAAGTCCAGACTCCAGCTCCAAATAAGGGTAGAAGACTTCTTGTTACAATTGTGGGACTAAGTAACCCATATCCAAATAGAGATGCGGTAAACTGGTTCACATAACCGGTTATTCGATGAAAAGTATATCGATTGTCTCATTTTATTAGCTTAATTGTTTTAATAGCAACTGTTCACCTTCAGGGTTGCGGAGGCCCGTTGCCAGTTGCTCTGCGCTCCGTTGAAAATCTGATAGTCAGGTGTAACCGGTTGAACCAGTAGCAGACCCCACATTATCTTGGGAATGGGTTAAGAAGATGATGGTTTAATATTTTCTGCACAATAATGCAATTTCTAAGATTCAAGTTGGTTTTTCTAATCTGTTCAATGGCCTTGCGAGTATTTCTAACAAGAATTTGGCCGCGACACACATCGTTTATCGTATGTGAATCAAACTGTAACTATTGCTAATTACTAGCTTTTATCGGCGCCTGAACTCACTCGCTCACTGTTGAACGATAAGCCAATAAATTATCTACCTTCACACGGACGATAAACATCAATTTACTAAACGAATAAGCAATTTGTGATCCTATGCACAGATGTCGCCTGCTTAATAATAAAAATATTTCAAACAACACGTTAACTATCTATCATACAAAAAACATATCGCGAACAAAAGTGGTTTGAAAATCAACACGATACAAAGCAGAGCGAGTAGTAACGACCTATATACAAATACCGCAAGTTCGTTTGAGGCGATGCGTTTATATCTTGAATTTTAATTACCATTGCGTGTTCTTCAATCAAATTGGAAATGAGAATGTTTATGAAAACTGTAGTGAATGCAATGTCTTTGGGAAACGACAATATGATTTCGCATGCGCCACGGACGTCTCGAGGGCATACGGTGGCTTCGAAATTGAAAAGTTGTTTGTCGTGAATAGCAGTATCTGAATTTCGATCGTGTATTTAATGAAATACGGTTTAAATACGGTTGAAAATACAAAATATAAGTCTTTTGAAAATGGAACAGGCAGGTTGAACGCCGATCGGTCGCATTCGGGTGCCGTCGTCGCGCACGTGCACACGGCGGGAACGGGACTCCATTAAAATGTAGGGCTGCAAGTTATAACTTCGACATCGTAATACTCTTTTTGCACTCAGCACTACATTTTCAAAATTATTAGTTTTATGACTTTTCAGTAACTATTTTTGACAAAAGCACTAATTAAATAAACAATTTACTCCATTTTAATCAATTTATCCATAAAATATAATTTATAAGTTAACTGAGATTCTCTTCTGACAGATAGAGTAGAATTAATAAATAACGAGATGATCTATATTGACCAATGTTTCACATTTTAACATTAAATTCTAGATTTTGGTATCAATTTAAAGCAAAGTGCTTAACATTGATATCAAACAGCATATTTAACTTGGTTTTTGGAACCTTCACGCACAGCGTATGTCAGTTTATAGATTTTCCTATATTAATAATAGCTGAGCCACGTTTGTAAGGCTATGAATATAACAACATATTTATGAAAAACTGGATGTCTTGAAGCTCGAAGGTTAAAAGTTTAAGGTTCAAGACATAAACTCAAACTAATCCCCTTCCATGAGGTTCGGCCATCAGCAACCTTCAAGTCGGTTTTCTGTGATTCCGTTACACCACCTCACAGAAGATACTTATGATACAATTATTTACCTGAATGGGGACCAAATTGACAACATCCGGCTCTGCATTTAAGCTCACTAACCACTAGATAGACTAGTTCTTCTTTATCTAAGACAAAGCAATCTCATTAAGGCGGTTGATAGACTCTATTATGTTTACGACAACACGACAATAACACTTCTTGAATTGACAACGTAATTAAAATTCTCATTTATAGTTAGTTAATACTAGGTAACTAAGTTTTCAATAATTTGAAAGTTCTGTTTAATATGGCTTACGTAGGTCCTCAATTTCTATGTGAAAAGATAAATTAAAAAGTAATTAATACACGGTTGATTTAGTCATTATAAATCGTGACTAGACAGTGGTGTCTAGGGCCCTACTTACCCGGGCATACGCCGCTAAACGGACCCCGGGCATACGCCGCTAAAGGGACCACGGGCATACGCCGCTAAAGGGACCCCGGGCATACGCCGCTAAAGGGACCCCGGGCATACGCCGCTAAAGGGACCCCGGGCATACGCCGCTCAAGGGACCCTAGGAAAACTGTCCATATGTATATCGAGTAACATAATCTTTAATGATCTGAATATTTGATACTCTTTCCCGTAAAAACTACCAAATCGATTTTAATGAAACTTTACAATATTATAGCTTACACATCAGAATAACACATAGGCTACCATTTATAAAGATACAAATTATATAATATCTTTGTACCGCAAGTAACACCGCGGGGCTCAGCTAGTGTTATAATACTTTCATTATCGTCATCAGCCTATTGCAGCCCTTCTGGAGATATGCTTCTCAAATTATACGCCATCTGATCGATTTTGGGCGTCAGGTACTCAGCTTATGCTGTCAAATACCCTATTATTATTGAACGTGTTAATAGACTCCTAGTTGCAAAAACACCATTGTTTAAACATGGCGTTTATCAAAGCTTTGTGCCAACATCATCCATATGAGACGAATATTTGGGCCAAAATTTGTAGTTTCAATGATGATTTCATTTTGTGAAAGGTGCTTGGTGCATATAATCTTCATAAAACCTTGGTTATCTGTTTGTTGCCGCTGCATTTGGTGTTTTGAATCAAGAATTTGGTTCTGGATAAACTATTCCAGGTGTTTTTCTTTTAATAAACCCAACGTAAGATCTCAATGTCGTTTATCCAACAGAAACCTATTCACTGTTTTTAAAACTTGCCAGTATTATAATTATGTCAATAATAGAGTTGTTTATTGTTGCTAAGCTAACAGCAAAGCTTCTTCCGAAATATGACGATTTAAACTATAACAAATTTAAAAAAAGAATGTTCCACGTAAGTATAAAATAAAAGTAAATTTATGTACAGATTCGTAATAATTATTACGAATCTGTAAACACCTAGTTGTTTCAATGGGTTCAGTAGAGGCGCTTCGGTGGAACCTAAAAACATACATAGAATGTCAAAGGGAGGGAGAGCCACGCTTCGGCATGCATTAGTCGGCTCGACCGAAGTAATACCATGGCCTCACAGGAAACCGGCGTGAAACAGCGCCTGCGCTGTGTTTCACCGAGTGAGTGAGGATACTGGAGGCCCATAATACAACCCTACCCCTCATCCTCCAAGGCCGGCAACACACTTGTGACGCCTCTGGTGTTGCCATCAGGCGAAACGTCTGCTCGTTTGCCCCCTATTACATAAAAAAAACTATTACCCGTCATTTTGCCTTCGTTGTAGTCAGGTAAAAATCAAAACGTTTAGTTAGTAATATAGGTCTAATGATTATTAGTTATTCTGAAAATAATTGGTTAAAATAATCACTAACTGGTGGTAGTGGTGGTCTAAATATTTTCTGAGTTCATTAAACAAGTACTTTTTAATTGGTTTTTGTTACAGAGACGAATAGCTAATTAATCAATTCGTCAAATAAAAGATTTCTACTTAAGTTAAATATAACTATTAACTTTCACGGTAAAAGTGTTGATAACCATTTTTTAATCATGTTAAGTATAGTTTCCTATAAATAAATGTTACACGGCAATTTTATGCTTTCCTTGAATACAACATTATTTTCATTCAACATTTTATGAGTTAGACTATATTTAGTAGTTTAATAAACGTTATTGAGTTGGTACTGCATTGAAAACAAGAACAATGAATAAAGCGAATTCAGAAAACTTAACATGAATACAACTTTAATAGGAGGAATTAAGTTTTAAATTTGTTAGTAAAGCAATTATTAGGACAATAGAATTAACACGTGATCTTCAAGTTCCTGTGTGGATTGATCAAAAGAAGTATATTAGTAAATTACACACACATAAATAGTTTTCTGCGATCTAACACCCTTTGTGCTAGTGTGCCAATTACGTAAGCTCGGGTCAAACAAAAAAGCTTCTTCGGTGTAATAGATTGAAAGGCGTATTTTGTATATGTCGAGCGCGTATGGTAGAAGAAAGAAACATTATCTTGGTTGATGCAATAAACGCCCTTCAGTTCGACGCTTTTAAGAGCAGTTCTTCTGTGAGGCGAGTTTTGAAACCCCTTTTTACCCGACTACGGCGAAGATGAATGGTAACAGTTTGAGTCTATGATGTTTGTATGTAATGTTCCATCGTGGTGCCTACTATGGGACCTATTTTAGTGAAATGAGTTGTCAATAGATTCATAATAATGGGCTAGGTGACAGTTTATGCAAAATTTATAAAAAGATTTACATAGTTCTATCTGTGCATGTCTGTATCTGTTTATGATATATAAATAAAATTGGAGTGTCTGTTTGTAATATTAAAGTAACCACTTTTTGCTAAATATGCATTTAGCTAAAAGTGGTTATACGGTACCAACAAATGACAAAATCACATTTTTTTAAACTTTTTTGTCTACCCTCTAACCTCTGAAACGGATTCACCGATTTTGACGGGACTTTCATTGGCAGATAGCCGATGGTATAAGGAGTCAGTCCTGAGGCATTACCCGCTGTTGTTGTCGTACCGCGTGGCTCAGCAAGTTAGAGTTATGATAGAGCAATAACTTTAATAAATAGGTACAGGCAGTCGACGGGTACTCCAATAACAGACTGCAAAGTGAGCCGATCAGTGTTTCCATCAAAAGTTACTGAAGTTGACACTGCATTACAGAGGCATCGGAAGTACCTGGCAGTTTATGAATTACAGGTCCAGGACCTAACAACAATTTAACTCACACTTCCTAAGCAATTTCTATGAGCAATGTCCATAATTTCTACCTTCCATTACCTTTTCCTCTTAACAAACTCCCAATTCCTGATATCCCAAGGGGCAGTAAGTTTTGTGTTGTTACTAACAGTGCCCCACCGATTTACTCGCAGTTGTTGTTGTATTAACCTTGTCCTCGTCTTACGGGAAAATAAAATAGTTTTAAAAAGTGACCCAATACATCAATAACAAGTTTATTAAAAATGACTTCTGAATTAGCTTAGTACCGAATGTCTGTCATATGTATACTGACTGTAAACTTGAGCAACAGGTAAGAAGGCCTTGGTATATTATGTATACTATTGACAAAAACTGAGATACGAAAACGGCGAAACGGAATGTCTCACTCAGTATTTCACGGTTCTAGAAAGTCTACAAAGAAACTTCGCTACACTTCAAAAACTCAAACTTTCCCAACAATAACACTCAACTATATTCAGCTAATATTTAAAAGGGTTCATATAATTTATCTTTTAAATAAAGGGTGATTAATTCATACACTTATTTAAAAAAAGTAAATGTTATTCTACTAATATTATAAATGCAAAAGTACTCGTATGTGAGGATGGACGTTAGGATGTTAGTTACACTTGCAAAAACCACTGGACTGATTTAGTTAAAACTATACAATAATACAGCTTATACATTACTCTCATAGGCTCTGTTTACCGCGATAGTTTAAAATAAAGAACACATCGGACTGTATGGAATTCGAAGAATCACTTACAAATTATTGCATTGATTGTCATTTTACCTTAATTTTTAACAAGTGATTTTCTAAGTTTATTAAGCGGTTGGTTTAACCGCAAAGAAGGATTGTTTTATGTTTTTGCGAAAGACGGTCCCCATTTCATGTCATCCACATTTTTTATATTTTTTATCATTAATTCCATCACGACGAAGACTTGAAGACTTGGAAGACTTAGAATTGAAGACATTAAATACTTGACATTGGCAGAAATAGCTGATCCGGCTGGTTGCCATATCATCAAAAGAAGAAGAACCGCAAAGAAAACATCACGAGGAAAATTGTGTCTGAAAGTTTTCTCCACTCAGTCCTGTACTTGATATCGAAGATTAATGTTTAGATAAACATATAGTCATCTGTGTATTGAGAATACGGTAGTGGTTTCTCTAATGAAATTACTTTTTCTTTATAATACTTCTAAAAATATTTTCTTCAGATATAATCCATAGATAATGTTTTTAAGTACGTGTTCTCTTTTTATACTAGTTTTTGCCCCATCCGCCCGAGTGTATGTCGGAGGATAAAAAGTAGTTTATGCCCTTCCTCAAGAATCAAAATATCTTCATAACAGGTTTCATAAATGCAGAGCTTTAGCCCTGAAAGACAGAAGTGTGATTTTAGAATTTAACATTTTATGGTATGGATAATATGGATTACCAGAATACTCTTAAATCGCTGCACCGTCTTTAGTAATATTTACGTCTGTATGTTTGAACGGGTGTCTCAGTTTTGAGTTGAGCTCAATTAAAGACAAAAGTACAATGCAAATAGGGCTGACACTAAGAAACTGAAGTTACGTATTCGTATGTATGTTCTGTGTTTGAAAACAGAACTAGGGTGCCTCTGATTTCAACTAGCCAAGTGACATAATCGTTAATACCTAAGCCTCGCAGTGTTCCCGCCATTTAAGTTATAGATAATCAATATCAACCGCGGCTAAAACCGCGGGTGCAGCTAGTCTAATATTAAAGTAGCTTAAGTTACTCTTTGTGGCATCAGCTATGTGCCAGAGTTTTTGTTTTATATTTAAGCAGCCAAAATGACTCTGCCCTGCCTGATGGAAAGCATGAGCAGAATCCAAGAGTGGTGGTCACCATCCTCAATGCGAAAAAGAACAATGCAGCATGGTGACCCACACTATGGCGGCCTGGGGGGAAGGGGATGGTGAGGGGGATAGGGGGCGTTGGATTGGGGTTGGGCCTCCGGTATCCTCACTCACTCGATGAAACACAGCGTAAGCGCTATTTCACACCGGTTTTCTGTGAGGCCGTGGTATCACTCCGGTCGAGCCGGCCCATTCATGCCGAAGCGTGGCTCTCCCACGGTACCGTCAAAATATGTCAAGCCGTTTCAGAGATAAACGGGAACCAACAACAGACACAATTTATTTTTAAAATTTCATTTAAAATAATATTTTTTATTCAAATTTATTCATTTTAATCGTAAACCTGTCTGATTTCATGATAAACATTGTTGTGAGACAAAAAATCTGTCACAATAGATGTTTATAACAATTAGCATCTGATATCACATTTGTATTTTATGCAACATTTCGACGTCTAGACTAGACAGAACATAAAGATTTAAAGATAAAAATTTAGTATATTAAGACAATATTAGCCGCTCATTCATAAACTTTGAATTAAAGTTTTAACTTTAAACTTACAACCCTAAAGTTATATAATGTTTATGAATGGGAGTAAAGTTGCAAGGAGGTGGTTGCCTTGAGGGGTAATAAGTAACAAAACCGAGGAGAAAGACTCTTTAAAGCGGTTTAAATATGATGTATAAATTTGAACTCAATTGGTCTAGATTTTTTCGAGTTTTTTAAGCGAACACTGGCCAACTTAACTTTTATATGTATAATGTAGATGTTATCCTGTGTGAACACATGTTTGAGCACGCTCATTCTCAAAAGATTTGATTTTAGATATGTATCTAGTGTTTCTGTCTACCTGCTCACTTGCTACATACAACTAAATATACGTTGAAGAAAATTAAGCTTAAAATTTTTGTTATTTAATCTTCGTTTTGTTTAAAAGCTTATTTGTAAGTATAGTACTAGGCAATATATCGGTAAGCATTACTTGAGTAAGAATTTACACAAATATTTTGAAACTTTATTCATATTTGGGTACGTTTTCTTACGTGTGTATTTTTTATTAGGAAGGTACATTTACTAGAAAGCGTCAAAGTTTGGCTGTTTGTCTCTTTTCTATTGATAACTATTTTTTAAAATATGTACGTTTATAAAATATATTTACAGCTATACATATATATGTTTATAAAAACATGCTTTCTTCTGTACCCATACCATATTGAGTTATCTGCACTTTTTTCTTACAAACTGTAACGGTTTGTTACTTAATTCATTGACCAATATGACTTGAAATGTCATTGGATAGAATTTTTTTTTGTTGACGGGGTGGGAAATCCCTTCGGATCACCGGCTCCTCAAGGATTGAGGAGCCAGGTATGTGGTGATTCCACTAAAAACCTCCCCGGCGGCCGGTCTAAGGTGCCCTGCTCTGAGGAGAACCCGGACCATGATATATCAGGTCCCCTCCAGGATTGACGCCGCGATAATCCGGGATAACCCCGGATAGAGTTTGCTCTCTATCCGGGGGGAAGCCTAACCTCCCCCTGCCTATCGGCCCAGTCACTATATATTGCGGCCTGGATGCAGTTTTGCGACCAGGCCGCCTTCCTACTTCTGAACACAACAATTAATCTGCTGCCAGAGGACCCACTCTCTGGCACATAGATAACCTACCATGAGCGGAATTTAAATATCCAGTACTTGTCTGTTCGCGTTCACTCTGATATGGATACAGTTCTCCTTACATATTGATTTATGGGCATATTTTTTCCACAGTATTTGTTGACCGTCTTTTTTATGATATAGGTGGCAAACGAGCAGACGTATCGCCTGTTGGTAAGTGATTACCGCCGCCCATGGATACCCGGAATTCCAGAGGCGTCACAAGTGCGTTGCCGTATATCTCCTTTTCAGTATTTATGTAAAAACCATCCACAATTATTAATTTTACTTTTCCATTGTAAATCACAGTCTTCTTACACCTGTTATAAACTCAGTTTACAATGTAATCAAAAAACAACACGCCATTTTCTTTACCTTGCTTGTGATTAATTATTGTAGCGTTTAAATCATTTAAAATCATAACAATCACGCAAGTTAAGTAAGGATTCTATTACTCTTCTCTATTTTACCATGTTATTAAACATTATAGATGATTTATTTTCATCAGACTGCAAATATATACGGGAAATAAAAATCAATAAAAAAAGACAAGAGACTTTATATTATCGATTTTAAACCCGAGACTTTACTAAGGATATTTTTTAAAAGGTTAAAACATTTCACTTTGATTACAGCAGGGTTTAATCAGCTCAATACTTTTCTTTTTATTACTCCAACTGACTGATCTGAATATAATAATATATTTTACTTTAAACCAAGCCTTAAGCTTTTTCCACTCTCAATTATCTTTAGCTTATTCTTTTTCTACATTGAACAGGATAAAGAGTTATAAAATGGCAAAATTACAGCTCGTTCAGAAATTGACAAAAAATACAGATTTTCATTAATGATATTAGACGGGTTCTCGTCTATCAATCATGCCCTTCATAGCAGTGACTGTTAAAAACGGATCGCAAAAACGGACGCAAAACGAATAGATAGGTTTATCTCGTCTTTACCGATTTATGAGCTTTTAATGGTTATAGTTATAATATTCATGCTCCTTATTCAAATTTTAATTTCATTCAAGCAGTAGGCTATGCTTCTCTAGAGACGAGATACCACGCTGCTCAGGTAGCTTGATATAGAGCTTGTTTCAAGTTATCTTTCTCTTCACAGTGCTATTACCCTGCTAGTGCTATTTTACTGCCTCGTTGGTCTAGCGGTTGAAGTAAGCAACTGCCAATCAAGAGGTCTCGGGTCAAATCCCGGGTCGGGCCAAAAGTGTTATTGAGTTTTTCTGATTATATTAATACTTAATAACAGCTCGGAGTTTGGAAGTTGGGGTCTGAACCCCCGTGCCTCGGACAGCACGTAAAACTGTCGGTCCTGCGTCCATCTCTCCCTGATCGTGTCGGTTAACCATCCCATCGGATTATGAGAGTGAGGGAACAGAGAGTGCACTGTGTTTACGCACACATTTGTGCACTATGTGTGCGTAATAACTCCTGCGTAGTTGGCTGTACTCCGTTGAGTTTGGTTCCATCATGCTAGTTTGGTTCCATATTCGATTCTTACGGCTGCTCCCACAGGTTGCATATTCTCACATAGGTGGAGAAAAGCTGTATTTTTAATTCTTCACCACATGAACAAAGAACGGACGGATGGACTTAAAATTAATTTAGCCGTGTGAAAATAATCTTAGAAAGCACAGTCAACTGTTCTCCAACGATTGTGTACGTAAACGATATATTTTAGTTAAGTGAGCGAGGGTCGTCCAAGAGGGAGGGGAGAATTGAATGAGGGGAGTATGCCGCTCCCCCGGGCCGGACGGGGTACCAGCCCGAGTGATGGCCCGAGCCCTCGACCACATGTCGGACCGCCTCAGGGAGGTGTTGGACGCTAGCTTGGCGTCCGGACGCTTCCCTGAGTGCTGGAAGAGCGGGAAGCTGGTCCTGTTGAGGAAGCCGGGACGGCCTGCCGATTCGGTCGCGGCCTACAGGCCCATCGTGTTGCTGGACGAGGCGGGCAAGTTGTTCGAGAGGGTGCTTCTGCCCGCATCGTCCGGCACCTCAGCGAGGTGGGCCCGGACCTGTCGGACGCCCAATTCGGGTTCCGAGAGGGGCGTTCGACGGTCNAAAAAAAGGGGAGTATGCCGCTGACTAGCGAGCACATACCATACCAATCTCTTAACGATATGTTCCGATAGCCGAACGTAATATCCGGTTTTCGTATTCATCTCGTGTGTATTATTTTTAAATTTGTTTTGTACTAAAGAAAGTAAATATCATTTATTCTTAATGGAATATTGGTAAAAGGAAAGTTGATTTGATATTTTTGTGAGTTGGAGACATTAGGAATCGATTATTTCATATCAAAATTGACGCGTAACTTCAATTTGATGTAATATCAATGTTTGCCTTAGTTTCGCTGGTGGTGGGTTCTATTAGACTTTGCTCATAGGTATAACTTATTTTATACATGTGTATAGTTACCTTTACACGTGTAAAACAGATCAATGAAGGGATCCCTTTTCTCTTTAGCCATAAAATATTGAAGTTTTTATATTCTTTTTCTTATAGACTTCCACTGTTTTCAAGTTCATGCTTTATCCGGACAATTTTCATAAAAGTTTTTGCTCCATCTTTATTAAATACATAATAATTAATACATTTGAATATACTAATTAGGAATCTTACAAAAAATTAAGTTTCTTGAAAAGAACTGAATAAAGTTAAAGAGGTATATCTATAGCTACTAATATATATTATGAAGCTAAAGAGTTGTTTGATATTTTTAGTTATTTTTTAGTAGTTTGGTTGTTTGAAATGTTTAAAAATTTGGTTCAAAGTAAAAAAATGTTTTGAAATTGAAAAAAAAATGACGTATGGCCTTAACCCTCTCCTGAGAGGAGACCCGCGCCCAGCAGTGGAACATTATGGGTTGTTGATGATGAAAAATGTTTTATCATTGGAAAGTCTATTTATCGAGCAAAGGACGCGTGTAATATAAACGTGTAAATGAATTCCGATATCAAACATACATTCAATAAGGAATGCAAGTTTTATTATCATAAAACAATGGCAATGTAACCAGCGTTTAAGCACGTTATAAGCAGTAGGTACGCCAAATACCTACTCATCAAAGTGTTCTCATTGACCTAAAACTCCGCTGGCGATGTCAATCAATCCACTGAAGGGCTTGGTAAAAGGTCTGACCATTTTATATGCTAAATAGCTTCTGCCCGTGGCGATTCTTACAAATTTCCATTGTAACAAATTTTCTAACGGAATTCGTATTTGTGATTTCTGTTGAAAACCGATATACTCATTCTGTATTTTTTTTAAATATTTTACATTACATTTATTTAATACTACAATATAGCGTGCTGTGCTGTGCTACAAACTGTGCTTCATGCACAGTTTTTGCCGTTTTTGTACAAGGAATTTGTAAAACTACTGGTATCACTCGCGATGTACGAAACAAATTTCAATTCCTTCAATTTCGATTTTTTCAATGGGCTATGTGTTAACCTTGGTTGTTGGCTACCAAACAACCAAACACACTACAACACTCTTTTAGTGTGTTGTAGCGTGTTTGGTACACAACAACACTAACTAACAAAAAAATCTCGCCTTTGTTATAAAATTGTCACGAACTCATGAATATTTATATGTTGAGTTATTTGTAAGTTTGAATTAATATAGATTTGTTGTCTTTAGAAGGCGCTTAATGTTATTGGCAGTACCCAAATGAAAGTTATCAAAAGCTTAACATCCCAGTGTGGAGAACAAAGCTGTCCATCTTAAAATATTGTGTAATTTAGTTTTCAAATCGAGACTACTACAACCATTAAAATAAATATTTTTTTTACTACATCTTTTTTTTGCAAACCAGATCAAAGGAAAAATTCAGCTTTTGGTGTCTCAATCCTGAGTAATTACTTAAACTTCAAATCCATTGGCCTATTTAAATTTTACGTAATTAATGAATTCAATATATATTTCAAGAGCTTTTGCCCGCGGCTGCGCTATTCAGTTTAGATATTTTCATCCCCTATTTTATACTCTTAGGGATAGCATTTCCAAAATTCCAGGCAATAACATTACATGCATAATTTCAGGATTCTAAGTTCAGCGGTTTGAGCTATGCGTTGATCTCTGGGTATCTTAGTCAGTCATGGCCATGAGTTTGTTTGCCAGTATTCTTCTCATAAGGCCCTATGCATTTTAGAAACTGCAAGTTATGGATCGACACAGGCAGGCAGTGAATTTTGGTGTTTTCACATAATTCACCTTGACAATTGAGTACATCTGGCGTCTGTTTGTGTCGATCTACGATTTTTATCTGTAGCTTCAATTTAACGTTCATAAATGACACTTAGTTTCTTAATTGAATAAATGATTTTGTATTTGAATTTCAATTTGTCACCTTCCTCTTTTATATAAATGGATATTTTTAAATCATCAAGTTAGTAACTCGACAATATCATTACCGCAAACATTAGAAAACTACCGCAAAGCAAAATGAAGTAAAATAGTTTTGACAGTCTATGTATAATTGTATCTTCCACCGTAGCACCTAAACCATTAAATCGATTTAAATGAATGAAGTGTCTATAGATTCGTAATAATGACCCGAATGACAAATGTTATATATTCATTTTATCATAACTTTTTACGTAAAAGGGTCATAGATTTTTAAATTTTTCTTTGTAGTCAAATCAAGAAAGATTTTATGAAATTCTAAGATGCCTGTGACCAATTCAATAAAAGTATAGAAAATGTATACAAAATCATTGCGTCATAGACCTGGCATCCAGCTTCTCAAATATTCAAAATCGTACGGTTCAGGAATTTTCACATACATGCCTCAGTTAAATTGCGATATGGAATATTTGGATCCGTATCACAAAGGCAAATGAAATGTTTAAAGGGTCAACTTAAACTTGCCACATGAACATGTAGGAACGCGAACGTAAAGATTCAAATAAGCGTGTAAGTCGATTTCATACGGCAATCATCTCACTATTGTTAATGTGTAAATGATTTAATGAATGAAGAATAATAAATAAATCTACAGTTTTATGGCTACATTGACATCAGTGGTTACACTCGCGGTTGTTTATGGGATTCTATTGCGATGTACCGTTGCTTGAAAAGTTTCTTTGATTCCGTTTTAATAAAACTTATTTCTGAATAGACTTCTTACCTATTCTAAAAAAGAAAAATAACGCTATAATATAGTTTTATGTTCATATAAGTGTCTAAAGCGAATTATGATATTAGTAAATTGCTGGGTAGAAGCTACTTCGTGCTAGAACAGACTAATCACATTTGGTTATTCGTGTAGTATTTTTAATCATTAAAACTTGAGCACGATGATATTTTACGAGGTCAAGGTACACACGACTAAACTAAGTTATAAGCTGTGTGTACATATGCGCCATAAATATGCTCCAAACAAAAAAAAAATACCGTAATCTGGTTTATTTCCTTTTTGACAGTATTTCACAAATATTTCTATATGACCTCCTATTATATTTGGGTATATATATATGGGATATTTGGGCCACAATAGGAATTTGATTTTTATCTTATTTACTGCCTACTTTTATGTTAGTCGCAGATATAAATGCTAGGTT
Organism: Hyphantria cunea; assembly: GCA_003709505.1. Lineage (NCBI taxonomy): Eukaryota > Metazoa > Arthropoda > Insecta > Lepidoptera > Erebidae > Hyphantria > Hyphantria cunea. The sequence goes on from PKRV01001267.1 coordinate 381,880, forward strand.
TGATATATAAAGAAGAAAGAAAGAAGAAAATGTAGAAAGAATGTTATTTATTTAGAATTTGTTGCAACGATTGCCGTAGGTACAAAGTTAAGAAACAGAAAAGCCACACTGAGATGTTTGATAGTGAAAACTTAACTAAACTAGAATACATATGATCAAAGATCTTACTAAATACTTTCTCTATTTTCTTTTTTTACAACTCAGCAAACGTTTAACCGTGGGAGAGCCATGCTTCGGCATGCATGGGCCGGCTCGACCGGAGTGATACCACGGCCTCACAGAAAACCGGTGTGAAACAGCGCCTGCGCTGTGTTTCACTGGGTGAGCGGGGATACCGGAGGCTCATAATCAAATCATCCCCACACCCAAGGGCCAGCAATTCACTTGTGACGCCTCTGGTGTTGCGGGTGTCCATAGGCGGTGGTAATCACTTACCATCAGTCGATTCGTCTGCTCGTTTGCCCAATGTTTCATAAAAAAATAACGTCTAATTCGCAATCTTTTATTTTGACAGTTAGTTGTTAACTCTTTGTGAATCTTTCGATATACTGATGTTGCAGATCAACTGCGATCAACAATCCGATAAAATAAGTGGGTGTGTAGATTGTCAATTACCAGAGATGGAGTAACGGACGCTGAATTATCGGCTGGGTTTGAACAGTATAATGTGGCTGTAGCGAGTTGTGCGGTCGAATTCCATTCAATACTGGCGTAAACAGATGTTTAACATAGGCTTTTGCATATTTAAGGTATTTCTAGTTTTTGTCCAGTGGTCTAAATTCGACAAATCGTGTTGACGTTTTGTATACTGCTTTAAAATGTTTTTACCGCTTTTATCAATCTGTTTTGTTAAATTTTAAAACTAACCATACACTCTTGTGGCACGATAATAACGAATTTCTGAAATAATAATTATAAAAAAAAATTAAAAAGGTGCATTTGATGGTAAATCGAATCAATAATAATCGACTTCCAGCCTTCAATATCGGACCGTGCCAAATAAAGTCGAGCCTATTGGACTCGTCAAACCATGTAAGTCCAAATTTTAAGGGTTTAATAGTGAGTTTAGTAATGAAAGCAAATACGTCTGAACACAATAACTACGAGGTCTTAAAAAGGTTTATGTCGAAGAAAGATATCTCAAATTATCAGTTAGACAAGCTATGCGAATTTATCTGTAACCGCTGAAATAGGGCCTTAGTGTTTATTTTGTTTAAGTCATTTTAATTAAAACTACATTCAGTTTACATACGTAAGTTTTGGACATCTGACAGGAAAAACAATTTATTAATATCTTCTAAGCATTATGTAGGAGATCGTTTTTTGTTTTTTCTTAAAGAAGAAGACTTAAGATTTGGAGACTTTAAATAATTGACATTGGCAGAAATAGCAGATTAGCTAGTTCCCATTTCATCAAAAGAAGAAGAAGATGATTGTCAGCCAGTGTTAATTTTTTGTTTTCCTTTCACTCAGTTATGAAAACGAATTAATCAAATTCAAATGTTCTTGACAGCTGATTCACATACGCCTATTCACTTGGAAAGGGTTTGCTTTTGAGTAATTCAAATTTGAACACAAAATAACGTAATAATAATAGTAGATTTATTATACACCATATTACTTACAAGGGTAACTTAAAGCTAAGAGGTATGATTGGCCGACTTATGGCCCGAAGGCAATCTCTTAGAGGTAACCATGACGGACCAGCCAGCCTGCCAACAGTTTGAGTATTAAGTCCAGATTCACCACTTGCTGGTAAAGTCTCCGACAGACTATTTTAAGCTTAGTTACTTTAACATGTTGCCGTCCACTGCTAAACGAAGAGCTCCTCCAAAGAGCGCCAACTGTCCGCTGCCAGCCATTATAATCAAGTCGTCATTTTGACAATAATACTAAACGTTCAGGAGGCAGGAATAAACATTTTTCTGAGCGGTTTTTTGTTTTTGAATAAGACGGTTCATCACGATGAAGACTTGAACACTCGAAGACATAGAATTGAAGACTTTAAATACTTGACATTGGCAGAAATAGCTGATCCAGCTGGTTGCTATTTCATCAGAAGAAGAAGATCAACATTTTTTTGTCATTTGTCCAAAACTGACGAATTTTGACTTAATGTAGTTTTAGTTAAAATTTCTTAAACACTGCGGCCCTATTTCACCGGTTACAGATAAATTACTGATAGCTTATCTCCCAGAAAGTACAGATTTCAGTTGCAGTAAGCAACCTTTATCTGGTATATAGTGTAATACGGCATATGAAAATTTTGCAGGAACTGGTGAAACTGGATCCAGAAATGCAAATCAAGAACATTAACAATTAGAAATTTGAAGCATCCTACACACGACTTGATTTGATTTCAAACTGAGCCGAGTCGGCATCGTTTCCGTCGAACATACCAACCTGCTTTTGGTCGTTTTCTTTATTAAAAATTCCAATCTCTACAATCAATTATTTACTTAAGATATTCAATAAAATAATCTATACAAATAAATAAAATTGGAGTGTCTGTTTCGTTTTTTACTAAAAAGTATATTATGTATACACGGTACATATACCAAAATATATTTTTTTATGATTTTTGTTTGTCTGACCGTCTGTCTGTCTGTTTGTTCCAGGTAATCTCTGGAACGGCTCTACCGATTTTGAATACGTGAAGCAAAAACTTTGTACCCCTTTATAGAAAAAAGATGCGAATGTAGAAGTTTTATAGAAAGCTAATATTTGCATCGCATTTCGGCTACTGGCCTTGACTGACTGATTTATCAACCCTGAACTTAAACTGCTGGGACTACAAACTTGAAAGTTTAGCCTTTGTTGAGCCCTATATTGTATTGTAAACAGCCACTAAATTAGGATTTTTGGAAATTTTACAGTCTACTGCTGGACATAGGCCTCTCCAATTTCATGCCACTTAGTTCGATCCATGGCTTCTCGCATCCAGCTCCTACCAGCCGTCCTGCGCAAATCATCGCTCCATCTGGCCTGTGGACATCCTACACTACGTTTGCCGAGACGCGGTCTCCACTCAAGAACTCGTTTACCCCAACGGTTATCGGTTCTTCGGCAAATGTGGCCAGCCCACTGCCACTTCAGCTTGCTAATCCTGTGGGCTACGTCGATGACCCTAGTTCTTTGTCGGATCACCTCGTTTCTGATGCGATCCCATAGAGAAACGCTGAGCATAGCCCTCTCCATAGCACACTGAGCGACTTTGAACTTATGGACCAGTCGAACCATAAGTGTCCACGTTTCGGCTCGATGAACCTGGTTCTTTGTCGGATCACCTCGTTTCTGAAATTTTACCCCGAAAGGGATAAAACAAGGAATGAACGGTCATACGAAAATTCGTCATTATCAAAGTTTGAAACACGAATTAAGTAACTATAACACAAGCAAAGCCGCGGACAATATCAGTTTGGTTTATAAGTAGCAGGATTAATACACCACTTTGAATAGAAGCGGAGCTAATACAGTCAGCCCACGCAAAAATTTCACACCATTTGCTAACCTTTCGCATGGTACAGTTAACAGCAACTTGTATGTCAATAACACTCTCGTATATTCTGAAAACATTTATGTTTACACATATATAAACACCTTTAAAACGAACATCATCTATTATAGGACATATTATAGGACTATTCTAGAACCGAAATTTAATATCAAGTAACGGTAATATCAAATTATTACCAAAATATACTGCCTCGGTGGCGCAGTAGTGGCGTATACGACTGCTGTGCTATCTATGCTATGCTGCGGTCTCTGGTTCGATTCCTGAGTCGACCCAATAATTTGTATGATCTGCAAATATTTGTTTCAAAGTTTGGGTGTTGTCATATATGTATATATGTGTGTTTTTATATATGTATTGATATCAGTTGTTTAGTACCCATAGTACAAGCTCTGCTAGTTTGGGACTAGATGGCGTTGTGTGTTATACTGTCCGAAAATATTTATTTATTTGAGTAGGGCAGAAAGTTGTAAGGCCTTATCCGATGTTTACTTGCTATGCTATATATTCAAGGCTATGAGATACGTCGTTGTAGGTATAAGCATACATAAATTCACGCCTGTACTTCTGAGGAGATCAATAGAGACGTGATAAATGGAATACAGGAGAAATCAATGTAAGAAAATATATATTAATTATGAGTATGGATTAGAAAGCAAAACCAGCCAATGAGGCTGTTTTCCTGTAGAATTGTGACGTCTTTAGTTTTAAGAAAGCTTGTTAAAATATAGTGCATAATATTTTGAGCAGCTCGAGCAGCTACCGTGGGAGAGCCACTCTTCGGCATGAATGGGCCGGCTCGACCGGAGTGATACCACGGCCTCACAGAAAACCGGTGTGGAACAGCGCTTACGCTGTGTTTCATCGAGTGAGTGAGGATACCAGAGGCCCATATCCCAATCCAACGCCCCTTATCCCCCTCACCATCCCCTTTCCCCCCAGGCCGCCATAGTGTGGGTCACCATGCTGCATTGTTCTTTTTCGCATTGAGGATGGTGACCACCACTCTTGGATTCTGCTCATGCTTTCCATCAGGCAGGGCAGAGTCATTCTGGCAGTTTAAATATAAAAAAAAAAAAAACTTGGTGTAATACCACGCCCTCTAGCTTCAAAATGAGCAGAGTTTGTATTATGAGACCTGGATTGATTGATAAAATACTTATACATTTTTTGGAAATACGTACATATTATAGATAGAATAAAGTCAGACCAGGCAGAGTAAAGTTTGGCAGGAAAAAAATGTCCGACCGAGGAGTCAAACCCGACACCTCATCATAGCACTCACATACGCTACCAGCTACCACCGTGCTAAGTATTTAATATCAGTTTACAAGTCACTGACTAATGAGTATTTTATTGTCTTCAAAGAAGAGACTATCTTCAAGTGGAATGAAAATCTTTGTAAACATATTACGCGATTCACGACTTTAATCATTCTTTTTTAATTGAATTGATTCCACTCAAAGCTATTCTTAATTAAATTTGACGAAATATTCCACGTCTAACGGTGGAATTAATGGATGAAGAACACTGTTATTTGTCATGATTTAATCGCTTTGAAGTCGGTGATACTTAAAAAGTTACTCAATTAGAGTTTGGCTCGAATAAAATAGTTATCATCGTCTTCTTCTTCTTCTTTACCATGCCCTGGGTGCCCGGACACCATATTTTCTCAGCGATGAGTTTGTTTTGTACTATAGAGTAGGTAAACAATCACACTCAATATCAACAACCCATAATGTCCCACTGTTGAGCTCGGGTCTCCTCTCAGGAGAGGGTTAAGGCCATACGTCCCCCCACGCTGCCCAATTGCAGGCTAGGGACTGGCAAGACAACGCTGTGGCTACGTAATCTTACCGCTGGATGTTTTCAAGCCGCCTAAAGGCCTCCAACTAAGCTTCACGACTGTTATCCTATGAGAACTACCGGGACTGGCTGCTTAACGTGACCTCCGAATCACAGAGACACTCATGGCAACATGCCACTAGCGGTCACCCATCCAGGTACTGACCGTGCCGTCGTTGCTTACCCTCAGTGATTGTTTCTAATCACCGAGTGCAACTGGGCTATGAGCGCTTCCACACTCAATACTGTTAGTACAATTGCACTTCTCGACTGCCAAGCAGTGAGTGCTCGACCCAACTGAGAACAGTTATAAAATCAAATAATATTTTCCTCGCTCCCACCCCAGAAGTGACGGTGTTGCGTCACATCCGTCATTTCTGTGCGGCCGCTGAAAAATACAATTAGGTTATCTCTATGTTAAAAATTTTCTACATTGAATATTTAAACTTTAATAATACTTAAACAATATAATTAAAGTAATCACAACATGCAAGAGGGAGGACCTGATGGCTGCCATTGACAATGCCTTCAAAGTGGCCGCGTTCTGGTCTGCAAAAACGTCTGACATGAAACGTTTGCTGTCAAAACGCTAAAAAGCTATCATTGTGTAAATAATGTGATAAGCTGCACTACAAAAGTACAAGTAAAGCATAAATTACTACTCGCTTTCCTTAAAATATACCGTGACTCCGCCTGCGTGTATGAAGTAACGTGTAGTATTTCCATCGGTTAAAGAATCTTAAAATTTGGTTTAAGTAGTGGTTTAGACATGATTGTATAACAAAAGATACCGCCAGACTTCGTTCTATCAAAATTTATGGTCCTGTCGGTGTCCAAAAGAAATAATAACACGTTTTAAAGTTTTTCTCTCTTTAAGAACCTTTCTTGTACCTTTACGACAGTATTTATTTTTTAAATATTGACGTAAAGGTACAAGAAAGGTTAAAAAATGATATTTAATAATAACAATTAAATTATTTTTAATAATAATTTAATCAAGCGGTTCACGAGTTTTGGGCATAGCCATACATTTAGCGATTCATTTTTATTATTAAATATCGGATAAAATATCAAGTGACCAGCATAAGCAAGTAATAGTCGTTGAGATATATTTATAGTGTGAAAGTTTCATCAAGTTAAGTCGGCTGTCTGCGAGGTTATTCCTTGTTTTTTTATGGAATTGGGGCAAACGAGCAGACGGGGATGAGGGGAAGGGCGATGAGGGGAAGGGGGATGAGGGAAAGGGGGGTGAGGGAAAGGGGGATGAGGGAAAGGGTTGGATTATGGACCTCCGATATCCTCACTCACTCGGTTAAACACAGAGCAGGCGCTGTTTCACACCGGTTTTCTGTGAGGCCGTGGTATCATTCTGGTCGAGCCGACACATGATGTCGAAGCGTGGCTCTCCCACTTAAAGGCAGGGTAGTCTTTCTAAGGTAGTCTCCCCCTTGTAGAGAGGGTACCATATAATGAATTGCAAATGTACATTAGTCAACAATTTGCCATGTTCATGAGGTTCTTAACGCTAAACTACTTTGTGTTTTTCTTTACAAAATATTAGACTTCCCAATTTTGAGATGCGAGATAAAGCTAAAATGACTGGGAGATATTTTAAGTATTATAATAAGTCAAATCAACTTGTTTATGTTCGAAGAAGCTCTAAAAAAGCTTCTTAATTAGTAGGGTACGCACAAGTGAACGTTATCCGGCTTCAGTGGTGGTTCGGTAGGGTGTTGGCTATCAAAGCGTGAATGAGACAATTTTTGTGGAAAAGGAATCAAGACTTGCCCGGGTAAAGATACTATTCTTCTAGAGATCTTCAGTCTCTTAACAATAACATGTAGAAACATAATTAAGAATGATCTTTTGAGTTCAGACAGTAAAAACGACAAAGAAAAAGATGCAAGGTCAACTCTGTCTAGAATAGAAGCCTAAAATATTTTCCCTTTCATGATCCACTGGATGGAAATTCATTACATTCTTTGAACAGTATTGTATTGTCTAAATGTTATAGTAATGATGAAAATAATTCCGAAGATTGAGGGCGCGCCAATTTTTCTTATACGGTAATAACGCGGGAAATGCGCTAAGAATCTAAACGCTGTTAAAGATTATTTTAAATTTACTTCATGTAGTACTAGCTGCTCCACTTCGTTTGAGTTTCTTTTCAAATCTAATGTTGATTATTCTATCTTAGAAACGCCAGGAAAACACACATGTAAAAAAATCGAAATCGGTTGGGTAGTTTTGGAGTTCATCTTGAGCTAAAACGTTGATTACTAACATGACGAAAGTAACACATACTGTAATGTGTAATTTATGTAATAATAAATTGTATTGTATCATTGAACACGCTATTTTCCTTGTAGTATATCTATTGGTTCAATTCTCAGCCCCAGAACAAATAGTTGTGTAATATGAGCACAATAATTTGTTCTGGTGTTTGGATGCAATTCATCAATTACATATATTATGTAATATTTCTCTTAGTATTCTCGTAGCTCTGCAAAGTTTGTCGAGTGGCGGCCGCGTGTGTTTAAGTGACTATTTATTATTTTTTTAAAAAAAAAGTATATGTCATAAAAGTACACAGTAAAAATATGATAATGTTTGAGAGTATTTTCATAACGATTTTAAACAGCAACCGATAAAAATTAAGTCTTTCCTTATCGAGTTTGCGAATATCTTTTGAGTTTTCCCTAAGTAAAGCGAAAATAAATGATTAGGTTAATGTTTCTGTAAATGTGTACTTAAGAAATATTTTTTCAAAATGTAAACACTGCTATTTAACATTGTTCGAATGTTATAATACGTTTTAAGCTGAATTCAGCAGTGAAATAGTTTTGAGTATCTTATTGTCGGACAATACATAAACGTAGCGTAGACAACCCGTCAACTACATTTTAGAATGCGTGAGTGAGAAGCCTATTTTAACTTTTTATCAAGGGTGGCTCACCTCGATCGACCGCTGTTAACCCTCGCTGAATATTTATATTAGAGACCCTACGCCCTTCTCCCTTTGAGACGCTCGGTCTCTACAGTAATCTGTTTATTGTAAAAAATAAAGGACGATTTCGAAACGTACTTTACAGAGTTCAATGAGTGAGAAAGGCTTCTTTGACGTTTGTTGGGCGGGTCGTTCGGCTTCAGACTGTCGTTTTATTAATCTTAATGGCAGCTAATCGTTTTAGTTTTGATAACAAAAGTGTTATTAATTATCTACCAGCCATACAACTTAGTACAGCTTTACAAATTCTTTGCAAAGTGTAAAATTAAGGTATTTTTATATTACCATTTGGAATTAATAAGTTCACACCATTAAATCCTGATCCGATGACAATTAGAATCAATTCATGAGGATTTCCCCCCGTTAAAAAAAAAAAAAAAACGGTTCAACAAACAGAAAAACTCAGATGAATCAGACCGATGTGGTTTGTTTGGTAATGTTCTTAATAAAAAAGTGTTACCTTTTGAAGTCGGTTAAAAAACTGTATTAAACAACACACTCAATCTTTTATTTTTGTATCTTCGAAGAATAATTGAATATACATATTATTATCTATCATAAAACATGTTGTATATAAACTCTATTTAAACCATCTACGCCTGCGGGGTTCTGAAGTAAGTATCACTCATCAAGTAATCATTGACAGTCGACCAAGGAACGATGAGGATTCATTTTTTTAATTGATAAAAGAAAGTTAATTTTATGCATATATTTCTTATATTATTGTTAATCATGAAATATTTCCTCAGAAAATTTATTTAAAAAATGAAAATATTATAGGTAAGTAACTTATGGTGTCCGAATTTAAAAAAAAGTACAGTTGTCAGTTAGTTCATTATTATTCTGTTTTTCATCGCAAAACTAAACGTTTACGTAAATGATTAGAGAACGGTAAAGTTTGACGTCATAACTTGTTAATTTTATTCATATATTTCTTATATTATTGTTAATCATGAAATATTTCCTTAGAAAATTTATTTAAAAAATGAAAATATTATAGGTAAGTAACTTATCGTGTCCGAATTTAAAAAAAAGACAGTTGTCAGTTACTTCATTATTATTCTGTTTTTCATCGCAAAACTAAACGTTTACGTAAATGATTAGAGAACGGTAAAGTTTGACGTCATAACTTGTTAACTTTATTCATATATTTCTTATATTATTGTTAATCATGAAATATTTCCTTAGAAAATTTATTTAAAAAATGAAAATATTATAGGTAAGTAACTTATCGTGTCCGAATTTAAAAAAAAAGACAGTTGTCAGTTACTTCATTATTATTCTGTTTTTCATCGCAAAACTAAACGTTTACGTAAATAATTAGAGAACGATAAAGTTTGACGTCATAACTTGTTATTTAATATTAGTCTGAACATGTCGTTTGAAGATTGATAACCAGAAACTGACATAACTTGACAGCCGACTATCGTTTTGAACTGAAGATTGGAGATTAATTAGATACTGGTAAGATTTGACGCTACATGTCGAAGCATGTTGTGATTTGCAAGTAATATGAGCGTGGATTTAATAGACAGGGATAGAATCTACTACACGTCAGTTAGTTCAGTACGAGCAAACTGAACCGAGAATTAGTAAAAATATGTTGCAAAAATGGGGATGCTTTATAACTTTTTGAGATGCAGACAAACTTACATGGGCCCTAGCCAGGGTTCTACTCCCTCCTAGGACTAACAATTGTGTGATGATCCTTTGTTCTATCCCTGAGTGTAATTTGTCTCCAGTATTGTATAAAATACCTACAAATATATTTATATATATTGTACATTTGCCAGATAGTTATCTAGTTACAATAGCACGGGTTATCCGTTTAGGGGTCTGACGAATGTGGATGAGATATAATTATATTTACTGGTATTCTACTGAAAAACGTTACATAAATACCAAATATATATTATTTGTGGCGACTTCCACATACATTGCAGCAAAAAAAATATACTACAGCGAAATTTACCAAAGATACGACTAACTACGGAGTAACGAAGGCAACAAAGAAACTGCCAGTCCTTCATCGCGCAATAGCAGTTCTCGCGCCGATTATATATGTTTTATACAAGTTCCCAACATCAAGCGTTGGACAGTGGCCCGCCAGACATGATCACCTCGCCTGGTCGGAGGATCCTCCCTTTGTGTTGGAAGGACATGTAACCCGTTCCTCCACATATTGAACTAAAAAAACCTACGCGTATTATTGTCTACTTGACTTTACTGTCACTAAACGATAGCCAATATATGCAAACAGACACTACAATTTTATATATAAATGATAGATTAACAAAAGCAAATGTAATATATTTAGCACAAGGTGCAAAACTATACGTTATTAAAGTGGAGCCCGTGCCTTGAATGCATGGAGGGTTATCATATCCGTTATTTTGTCCCAGCGTTAACGAGAAGATGACTGTATTAAGGGCAAGTCAGTCATGACTACTATTGCAACCGATACGTCCACCGCTGGACTTGAGCCCAAACTCTCCACAACAACAGATCACGAAAGTCACTGCATCAGAATTAAAAGTATCACGTTTTCCTTTATCAGTCAAACATAGATTTATAGATAACCACATTTATAGATAGACCAACATGATGTATTCTGATAGTTATCTTTTTTGTTAACATTGAATACGGGTTGACGATTGGATTTTTTATTGCAGCTTACTTTCGAAACTATCTCTTATGAGTTTATGTTAAAGTTAAGGAGGATTATGTGTAGAAGGGAGTTCAGGAGGATTGTGATAATCAGTTATATCTTAAACCAGCTGATTCCCGCGGTGTTACCAGCGGTTATTGTTGTACGTTTACAACCGCGGGCAAAGCTAGTCTAAAAAAAGTAACCTAAATTACTCCTTATTACATCAGCTATCTGCAAGTAAAATTCCCGTCAAAACTGGTCCAGACGTTCCAGAGATTAAACGGAACAAGTAGACAGACCGACAGACAGACAGAAATTGGTTTATGTAGCCTGTATACTTACATATGCATTTAAAAAGCGGTTATTTTAATATTACAGACAGACACTCCAATTTTATTTAATTGAATAGAATGTATAGACTAGATATTCAGACTATAAAAGTATCATCATCAACAACCCATAATGTCCCACTGCTGGGCTCGGGTCTCCTCTCAGGAGAGGGTTAAGGCCTTGTAAGTAATGTATAGAATAGATATCTTATGTATAAAAGTATATTGTAATCGAATTAAATGATTATTTTTAGAAAAGAAAACTTTTAAGATGACATCTGTAAATAAAATGGCAGTAGTGAAAAGGAACATAACAATTTTGAATGTTTTCTAATCAAGTATATACTCACGACAACGGCCTATTACTTTATCGTCATATTCATGAGGCTTGACATCGTCACATTTCACTCCTTTACAGCGGACTTGGGAGACTCCTAACAAAACTCCTAAATTTCTTAGAACCTTCAACTGCGCTTGAGCGCACTCTTGTCAAACTTTTCTCAAGTTTTTACATAGAGTTTTTAAATACCAATACTTTATCTATGAAAATAGGTTACCTGTCTTTGTAAACTCATTTATTTTGTTAACCTATACATATACGTATACCTCGTACATATATATCTTGCCCTGACTGACTAACTAATTGATAGAGAGCCTATACACAGCTATAAACTTGACGTTTTGGCAACTGGTGCTTTTTATGTTGCAAGCACCACAAACATTAAAACCTAAACTATTTATAATTAGTTTATTAGTTATAAATTCCAAACTAATTGTGTTTGTATGTTAAGCTATCACGGCCAAGCCGCTTCAACCGTTTTAATGACGTTTAGCTTGGAGATACTTTGATTACCGAGGAAAGTCAGCTACTCTTTGTTACGATAACCACCACACACCCGGTCAAGCTATTAAGTGATATAAGTGTAGTGAATAAGTGATACAGAAGCCTGTCATCTTCAAACTGAAAATCGATAGTTAAGAAATAATTGCGCGACCTAAGCGGCGGACAATAAATAAGTAGTTTTAAATAATTTGATGTAGGCTGTTTAACCTTGAACCCAAGATTGAGCCGAGCTAAAGGTCTCTCTCGGCAGTGAAGTCTTTCCATCCTAACAAATGCAATGTGGGCGGATGTTTAGTGAATGACGGTTGAAATAACTTAAATGTCTAACGGAAAGTGTTTACAATCTATTTTGAAACCATCTTCAAGTCTTAGAAAACACTTAGCAGATCTAAAGCCTCCAGTAACAAACAATTCTCATACTAAAATCTTTAGATTTATGATGTAGTGTTTATTACATGTAGATATTAGGTTTTGATTTGCTACCACATAAGTTTGAGATGAACACGACCATTTCCTCTGTGTCTAGCTGAAATTTGTCAACGATATGTATGTATTTACGAATAGATCTATGTCCAGCACTAATGGTAAAATTATGGTTTTTTTATATATGAGAGCTGCCAAAATGACTCTACTCTTATTGATGGAAAGCAAGTCACCATCCTCATTGCAACAGGCCAGGTGGAGCGATGATTGGCGCAAGACGGCTGGCAGGAGCTGGATGCGAGAAGCCATAGATCGAACTAAGTGGCGTGAAATTGAAGAGGCCTATGTCCAGCAGTGGACTGTGATAGGCTGATGATGATGATGATGATCCTCATTGCGAAATTAGACAATGCAACATGGCAACCCACCCCCACACAATGACATAATGTTTTTTCAGGTCCCGTTTAAGGGGACCCGGGATCATAGTGGCAGGGAAACAGGTGTAAGTACCAATTTAGAAATATATAAACATGTTTGTTTCCGTACTTACTTCACCAATGTGTGCTATACGATTTTTTTTTCAAGATATATGTGCAAGCGAGACACCTGAAGGCTTTCGGTTGGTTTCTGCAACTAATAGGAGACATAAGTGTGTTGCCGCTCTTGGAACCCATATTCTCCTTCTTAATTAGAAAAGCCCCTCTTATCTCTCTCACTCTCTGAAAAAAAATTAGATAAAATAGATAAGTACTAATTTCAGTGAGGTCTTGGTAAAACTCTGATGACGCCTAAAGTTGTTGGATTTATAATAATAATATTTCGGACATTTGATATTGAGCGCCATCAAGAGTACCCAAACTAAGCAGAACTAAGAGTACTAGAGAACTTACAGAAATGCATGTGTCTCTTTTCTTTTCAACTCCTCAGTGTTCTTGAGGGGTTGAAAAGAAAAGAGACACATGCATTCTTCCTGATTAATTTCGTTGCGGGTCCTAAATAGTTATATTTTTCCTGGGAATTCCCGAGTGTCATATCTCGGTGTGTTCGTCGGTCACTGCTGTTGATCCTGGTGTAAAGGAGTTACAGTGGTTTACGTGTGGGCGGAATGAGTTTATCTTGTAAATGCATTATATAATGTACTTGAAAACACCTAAAAACTTAAAAAAAACAAACCGAAGTAAAATAAAATCCAACACGATAATTACTATAAGTTTCCAAAATTACAGATTGATATCAAAGAGAAATCTAGATCCTAAATTGTACAGAAGCTCAGTAAAAATAAAAGTTTTCAATATCAACTTTATTGACATTTGGCCCGCCCACTTTCAGTTTTATAGCGTCTACGTTGAATGAATATTTCTGTACCGGGCCTTATGGCCCGGAGGGGACTTCCCCGATTGTAACCCCAGGTCTCGTAATGATAGGGTGCAATGATATCCAATAATGTGCAAACATTATTACTTCTTAAAGCTGTAAATTATTAGTACTATTGTAAAAGGTAATAACTTTAAAGGCATACACAATAAACAAATCAATAGAATTTGTATTATCTACCCGAACGATTTTAGGTTAAAAACCTTGCATTTAGCGACTTTAACTGTGATCTTAATGATGAATAATTATCATCATCATCTCAGCCGAAAGACATCTACGGCTAGACTAGACATAAGCCTTCCCCAAGGTTCACCTCACTTCAACCGGCCCTGTGCTGTGGCTTATAATTATATTAATAATAATTAATTAGTAAATTACAATAATATTTTATTTGAATAACGAATAATAAAAAATATGAATAAAAGAAACATATAAAAACGTTTATAAATTAAATTAATAGGCTCACAATAGTACTGATTTATTCTTTATTGACATTATGTAAAATTTTGTTTAAAACAGAACGTACATAATTACATTCTGTCTCATTTACATATTATTAGTATCCTGCATTAACACACACAAACATAAAATTATTGACGTAGTTGTGACCTGCTCTAATTCACTGCTTATGTAGTAAGAGGAAATGAGACAAAACATAATTGCACGGAAGTCGCTACTATGGTTTATTGAGTCGAGTTGATTCCCAGTTCCCACAAGGGAAAAGTATTGTGTGAGTAACAGATAATTGCAGTACATATTGTAAACGCCCCCATGACTAAAATTATGAGTGCTGTAGGATTTTTTATTTAACTAAGTTGCAGACAAGTAAAAAACGGGCGTTTACCAATTGAATTTTGCTGTGTATTTAAAGCGTTTGAAACCCAAGACGCGCATAAAAACCGGACAATTGCGAATCTGACTAGAAGATTTCGGACATATTTAAGTAGATGTAGATTACAGGGATGTCATGATGTTCTTTTACATACTTGTCGGTTATAGGTAGGGTTGCCACCCAAACTCTAAAATTGAGTATGTACTCTTTATCATGTAGGCGAACTTTATAATGTATGACACTAATAGAGGGCGCTAAAATACACTTTCATAAACAACTTTTATTATACTATATTAAAAATGAGCTCCTGATCTACAGACTTAGAATCTTTGGAGACGAACAAATAAAAAAAATGAAAATTGTTACCTGCTGCAAAGAGCGCCGAAATTACGTTTTCAAATAAAAAAAAAACTTGTTTATAAGTTCTCGCTCTTTATTTACCTCCTTTGAAATACAGATATACTCTATTTATTTTAATAAAAGGTGACAACTCTACTAATAGGTACGAAATTTAAAGTTATCTAAGACTTAAGTACCTACCTAGGTACTATTATCGATAGTTAGGTTAATGCAATTACGTAAAAGGTCTAATTAGTCACAAGTCACCAGTAATTTTTAATTATTTCTAGACGCTCAGAGTTATAGTGAGATGGTTTCTAATCTTTCTCAATGATTTTTGTTTTTCAATATAACGGGTAGTTCTAGAGATTTATCTCTTAACATACAAACTCAATATAATATGCAGGCATAAATATTATATTGTGCAAGTTAGATATTAGGTATGTCAACATTGCTAACAATAGCTTTAAACAGTTTATCACAAGCTCTGCCGTCTCTTTCTTACTTATTTAAAATCAGTCTTTCTATTGTTTGTGCTTACGTCTATAGTTTTTTGTATCTCATAGAACAAAAACTGCTCTAAAACTAAAACAAGAATGGTAAACTAGATGTTAAATATCATTACCAGACGAAATTCCATAATAACATAATCCAATATTTACATTTACAAATGCAAATATATAATCAAACTTAAAACTGCAAATTAAAGAAGAAAATTCATGTAAATACATGATAAGTTTCTTGTTAATTTAATATTCTCAAGTGAAGCGAAACGTTTCAAATAGCTTTCGATAGATGGCGTTACGCTCTCTATTTCGTCAAATATTGAAATGAGGCAACTTAATTTACGTAATGTATAGATTTAATATTGCTATATCAGTGTCAGTGTGTCTTATCTAAAACTCATATAAAACCCAATCTTATCACTATAATGGATTAATAACGAACTTCAAATGGTTAAAATTCACAGAAATCGCTTTATAGACAAATACGTCACGCTGCTCCCAAAGCGCGTCACAAACTCACAACTAATGATTACGCAATAATGTATTTTAGGATTTTGACGAGAAACGACCATAGATAACGTGATGTTTTTATTTAGATGTAATGGAAACGTAATTTATGAACGAAGAACATCTAAACTAGGTTATTCATTAGCTTTGCACAGTTATTCTACTGAAGTGTGGTATATCTACAGTCCAACAGCGATACCGTAACAACACTGACGTAAGAGGCCGAAAATTTGGTTGTTATGAACATGTTTTAACAAAAAAAAACATGTTCACAACAACCAAATTTGGTTTAAAAAAAAATGTTACAAGTATCAACAAGCCCGCCTCACTTATAAAAACGCTTCCCATCCTCTTATCAAGACTACCTGCCATGTCGCACGTTGTCACGTGGTACACAATGGCACCCTAACAAATTATGTCCACAGCCCCAGTAGGGGCCCGTATTTATGACCGTAGCTCGCCCATGGACAATGACCACTTCTCTTCAAAGGAGGTTTAATATTGAGTAATAAAGCAATTTGACCTCGGTGATGATTGTTTAGTAATTGATTTGATTTCATTTTTAAACGAATAAGTTGCCTTTAAAATGTGCTATTTTTTATTAATTTGAATAAACTACATTAAGATTAAGTGGCTTAAGTTTCAAACTGTGTATAGTGTTAGTAATTTTAAGGTAATTCTTTACATAGTGTAATATGAAGTAGCCTACGTTGTCAATGTTTGTTCGTTATCTCTTAAACAACTCAAGATATTTTAGTGAAGTTGAGTATGAGACAGAGTGAATCCAGTGGAAGGTTTATATTCATATTATTGAGGTATTATTAAGGTAAATCCGAGAACTCCTAAGATATCACTTAGAAATAATAAATTAATGATTTAGATTTTACCAGTTCGATAAATGTACAAGATTAGCAGATGAAGCTGTATTCAAAAATAATAATAATCTATTTAAAGATAACATTCGTTGAAATACCGTCATATGTATCATATCAGTGTAGGTATTAATACGTAAAGATTCTTTTTTTAGCTAAATGATAAGGAATTGAAACAGAATGTGTTACAATTTAAAAAAAGATACGTGGATTATGTTAAATCAAGTTGCTCACCTTCAGTACGTATATTAAAGATACTGAACGACTTATTAAAGCCTTATATGTGTGAATACGTGAATATTCTTGTACACGTTTATAAATGACTTCAAATAGGAGGTTTGAATTTGAGGTTCGATTGTATATTTATTTAACTAAACACAATCAATCAATCAATCAACAACCCATAATGTACCACTGCTGGGTCCGGGTCTCCTCTCAGGAGAGGGTTAAGGCCATACGTCCCCACGCTGCCCAAGTGCGTGTTGGGGACTGGCAAGACTACGTTGTGGCTACGTAATCTTGCCGTTGGATGTTTTTAAGCCGCCCAAAGGCCTTCAACTAAGCTTCACGACCGTTAGTCTATGATAACAACCGGGACCGACTGCTTAACGTGACCTCCGAATCACGGAGACGTAGACGTCATGCCACCAGCAGACACCCATCCAGGTACTGACCGCGCCGTCGTTGCTTATCCTCGGTGATTGTTTCTAATAACCGAGTGCAACTGGGCTAGAGCAAGAATTTGGTATATTTAAAGTTTATATGTGTATGTAAAAGTGCAGAAAGTTAACATTTTAAAATAAAATACAGTTAAGAACTATGTAAAAGAAACGGCTAGTTAAAACTCTCGATAGTGTTTACGTAATTCTTTACCTTGAATGAGTTTCCATATATTTTGATCCGTCAAATTATAAATATGTGAACAATGACAGCTCAAATAATGCTGGTCGTAAAATTTTATTAACCCTGAATATCTCGAACTTTTTTAGTCGATGTAAAGGATATAATATTAAAAAACAGATATAGTAATACTTTTAGTGTTTATAACGATATTCTTGAAAAGTATTGGTTTTATTAAACCCCATAAACAGTAATTAAATCCATACTTTCAATAATAAATATATACCCACTTATTATGTAATGTTACTTCTATAAAACGGGAGAAAATCCTCTAGCATAGACACCATCTGTTTAATATTTACAATAACGTTTAACAACACGAACAACTAACAGATTGTTGTTATGGACAAAACTCAATTATTTAAAGAGAAACTTGTTATTCATACAATCATTGGTTAATACAAATGATTTTACAAATCACGGCATTGACCGATAAGATAAAGGAGTGTCGATATTGTTCACAAAGACATAATTGTTATTATTACAATGTTATTCCATCGACATGTTAAACACAAATTATAGCAAATGTTGGTACCAACGTTGGCTGTGACGTTTACACGAGCTAAGAAGTACAAGCGCGCGGTAGGAAAACGAAACAACATGATTATCAACATAACCGCACAGCTGGTCCCTGAGACACGAAACGCATTCATATCGAACGTATAAATAAACACAACATGGATGAGTTTGTTCAACAGTGGTGCTATAAGAACCGTTCACAGCCAGCAATGTATTAGTTTCAATTTTTATTAATTATTTTACCGAAAGTATACTAATAAAGGTCGTCAAACGCACACATTCTGAATAAATTACGCACACAGGTGTACATCTTTAAACAGTTTACACAAAAAGAGGGCATTTTTACAAAGATCGTTTCACTTATCGATGACGAACATCTATTCATTATCTGTATCCGCTCGTGATGTTGTGGAAAAATGTATGATAACTATGATAAACACACGTAAATTAGTAAGTGGGCAAAACACTTGGAAAATTTAGAGAATCCTACGACTTTCCTGTCACCTGCAGTTTTGGTACCTTACCTTGGATTTAAACCTTAAAAGCAGATAGAAGATATCGTTCGTTCTCTTTCTATACGCCGAGATCTAACACAGAATCAAGGTTACGGCATGTAATAAGAAACAAGAAATACTGTTTTAACACTTTCACTGAAATTGTAGGATTTTTTAATACGACGGTGCCGTTTTAACATGATTACGTGACTAAATTTTTCGACTACTTAATCTACTGTCAATATTTCACAGCAGAAATAACAATATTCCGCAAAAAGGCTTAGCCACATCAATTCGGAAAAAACTTAAAATTTCTACATAAGTTCTTTTTTCAAAAATGACTTTTCTAAAAAGGACTTTCCATGAAGACAATACAATACACTCAGTAAATAGATGTACATAACGTCCCTATGCTGTATTTGTTTTGGGGAAATAAAAACACTATTTTTTATTTTAATGGGTACATATTTCGAATCTAGCAGGTTTTACGAAAAGATGGGCTTCAAGTGTCAATAACCTAGCCTAGTGTTTTGTCCTATCAATCTCGGAAATTCAACATTTAATTTGGAAAAAAAATCTTATCACAAAAACACAGGAATTTCATTTATCTAATTTTATCATGCATTTTTGGTCCATTGGCTTACTTCATGCCAGGCAACCATTGAGAGGTGCAGAAAGTGGGTGCATATTGGTTAAAAATTGTATTAAAATTGACAGACTAAGCTATAAATAGAATATCCGTAATATATAAACCTATTATACACACTATATATATTATACATACAACTAAATTCATATACATAAATTTATTTTCATAATTACATTTTTTATAACTTGGCTAAGATATTTTTCCGAGTTACTTTATTCGGATATTCACATTTTTTTTTGTTTTTTTTTTTATATGTATAATGAAGAATGTTATAATTAATATTATAGCACTGAAGTTGAGAATAGAAGAAGCAAGAAGAAAATGTGAGTACATACCTAAGTAACCTAAATATAACAACAATGCGGAAATCTTTTGCAGTTAATAATAATTCTATCGTTAACTTAATCTATTACAAATATATATCAATTAAAACAGAACAGAAATAAATATTATCCGATAATTATGTTTTTGTTTACATTACGTTATGTAAAACGGTGTGGTGTTTGTAAACGAAATGACGTCACTTCTCTATGTAAACAGTGTCTTGTTTTGAACAAAGTACGACGTAGATTTTAACAGAAGCATGATCACGCTTAATTTAGAATAGGACAGATCTGTCTTCCAATATTATTTTCTAAAATTCCATAATTACTAGGGCGAGGTGAAAAATTTTCAACGTCAACGTAAAGATAGCAGCTCGTGAATTAAAAGATAGGCCAAGTGCGAGTCGGACTAGCGCACGAATCCTCAAGTACAATGGTACTTACATACATACACATATACATGCAATGGCATGTATATTAAAACGGCAAAACAATCACGTTTGTTGTATGGGAGCCATTTATTTTATTCCGTTTTAGTATTTGTTGTTATAGCGGCAATAGAAGTACATCATATGTGAAGATTTCAACTGTCTAAATATCACGATTCATTATATATATAGCCTGGCGACAGACGGACGGATAGCGGAGTCTTATTAATAGGGTCCCATTTGTTCTTTTCCTCATTAGTTTTTTCTCTGGTTTCGCTTTTGTCGCACAATGGAAAACTTAAAATATCACTTTATTTATCATGTGTGTGGTACCAGTGCTGTAAAAACAGCTCGAAGGATTAACGAAGTGTACGGCGCTGGTGTCGCAAAAGAAAACACGGTACGTTTTTAGTTCCAACGTTTTCTTTCTGGATAGGACATGTGTTAATCCACTTGAAGCAAATAGGCAAAATAAAAAAGCTTGAACGGTACATCATGAATTGAGTGAAGCGAACCAGCAAACACAGGTCGACTGCTGCGTTACATTGCTCAATCAGCACAATAATGAAGGAATTCTAAATCGGGTCATAACCTGTGATGAAAAGTGGATTCTGTACGATAATCGGAAGCAATCGTCGCATTGGCTGAATCCTGAAAAACCGACCAAATCCTGCCCCAAGCGAAAATTAACTCAAAATAAGTTACTTGTGAGTGTTTGATGGACTAGTGCTGGTGTCGTGAACAGCCTACAGCTTTCTAAAATCTAGTCATACGATTACGGCAGATATCTATCGTCAGCAACTGCAAACAATGATGGAAGAACTAGTTGGTAAATAACCGAGGCTGGTCAACCGCTCTAGGCCACTGATGCTTAAGGACAACGCTAGACCACACACTGCACAACAGACGGCGTCTGCGATGTCCACCCGTACTTCTTCCTAGGGTTTTTTTAGGTAACGGATCAATGAACTACCTATGAGAAGGCAAAGTGCTTAATTAACAATATTACATAATTTGATTAATTATATATATTTAAACCAAAAAAATCGACTTGATATTCCTACCATACAAATTGCCAATTTCATAATATGTAAGCACCATCAAAATGTATAATACGTGTATCTGTTTATATTAGCTGTCCAGTGCTGTGTACCTCTACACAGTTTGTAATACAGATTACAAATTCTTTTTAGTTTGGGACTAGAAGGCGTTGTATGTTGTGTCCGAAAATATTTATTTATCTTGCCAGTAAGACTTTGTATATTTCAAGTGAGTAGTGTTAGAAAGTTAAAGGTAAAAAGATGACAGCCTTTGACGTATTGTACCATGTTACCAGTGCCGTACGATAAATATGTAGTAAGCTCCTAAAAGGATTATGTTATTGCTTAGACCTAGAATGTATAAATTCCACCAGGCGAAGATCTCAGTTCATAAAGAATTGCATACAATAGATAGGTCAGGCTATAACTGGATTTTGATATAAGGATTTAAGTAAAACCCCTTTACAATGGGAATATATTCTATTGTGAATGTGTTTGTGGAAATCGATGCAGAGTTATTTTCAACTGATAAAAGAATTGTACTGAAAAAAACTCAAAGCGCTCATGAGTACTGACGACAGAAGTGAAAACTCCAATCTATAAACAAATAGTTATTTAAGCTCACCTGATTAACTGCTCTTTAAACAAAATACGAGGTAAAAGAAATAAAAAAAATATAGGTTATAGATAGCGCTCGGTGACGATGGCGCTATTTAAATGATTTTTTTCTCCAAAATGTGCTCAACGCACCTAAAGAAGATGCGCCAAGTACTTTCGAAACGTTAAATTAATGAATCTAGTTATACGGTTCCAGAATGTCATTTCTATGGAAAATAACTGGCAAGATACTCCAGAAGTTAAGTTGGCTTTTGGTTTTTATACAGTTGAAGATTTTCATTCGCTTTCAACACTAAATCTAATGGTTTCCGATTTTTCTTTGTTAATTTTATGTTTCAGTGTCTTATCTTAAAATTTCGAGTGTCTTATCTTTTGGTGTAGAGCTAACTGACATACGCTGTGCATAAAAGTTAAAAAAAAATTGAAAAAAGAACTCCTGTTTTTCGTTACAGCAGTTGCAATGGTGGGCGGAAGGAATTAGTATTCACAGATACTTCGCATACGTTTTCCATGAAACTCTTTGCATTTATCCTAGCGTATTATTGTGGAAAATAAACAGAAATAATACTGTTGTGTTTAGGAATTAGGTATTTAGTATCTAATCAAGTTAACTACGTGATAAAAGTCTATAGTTGTGCTGTCAAAAGTCTCTCAAATTATATATATATATATATATATAGGTGAAGTAAGAACTTTGATTTTGACTTTGAACCCCTTGTTACGATAATTATGCTATTTCATGCTCTTTCATAATAAATTATGAAAGAGCATGAAATTTAGTCCAGTTGAAGTTTATATTGAGGAGAACACAGAAGGCTAAAAAATAACTATTAAAAAAATAAATATGAACTCTTGTCGAATGTCCACCACTAGGCGACCACTACTTTCACATTAAGGTGTAATTCAATTTGTAATCACATCGAAATCGAGATCCGTGTATCGTGCAAAGCGAAGACATGTCTTTTTTAAGCAAGGAAAGAGTGTTGTTTATCTTAATAAATGTATATTTGCCATTCATTTGAAATATTAAGATCGATAAAGGTGAATGCTATAAAATGAGGTTGAATAAAAACCGCGCAGACGGGATTCGTTCTTAACTTGTTAAAATATCAAGTAATAAAATGGTTTAGGAGAAGTTTCTAGAAAGGTCATTTTTATAGGAATGCTAGTAATATTTTTTGACAAATTTTTTTTCCTAGATATGGCAGACATTTTTATATGTACGTACACTATTGTTCCTTGCAATAACAATGGCTACGGATTTTACTCAAGATACACTACAGATAAACGAGTGGTCTATTGGCGGGCCATGCAACAATGAATGACGATAACGTCATGACTAGATCCCATAAGAAGTAAAAGGAGAGGAAGACCGAGAAGTAGATGGGCAAACGACATTGAAAACAGCGGGAAACACTGCGGGGAGAAAAAGCCCCGGGTAGCAACTATTGATCACCAATGGAGGCGACCTTCACCCTTAAGTGGAGTGGTTCAAATTAATTTAAAAAAAGAAACTTTGTCTATTTCCTTTAATTATTTTATTAATAACTTGTTTTTCTCAGATACAAGAAGAAAACCGAGGGTGAAAGACAATCATTTATATTACAATGCTTTACCTCATAGTATGTGCGATTTTGAATATAGATGCGTATTGGTAAAAACCCCTCTGATTTAGTGAAAGGGTCTGAAACGTCGTCCCCTCGTTGAGATGTTTTTGTGTTTACAGTAGAATTCATCGAATTGTTTCGTACATTAAGTAAGCGAATACCTTTTAAACTATTTACTCCATTTTATAAATACAAAAGTGAGTATGTGTGTTTGTATATGAATTAACTACTCAGCTGATTACTATTGTGTTTGTATTCTTAATCGTGTTTTCAATTGTAGGTTCGATTTATGATTACTTAGCTTTTGCCTTAGGCTCCGCCCCCGTATATGTTAGTTATTGCGGCGATTCGATTAAATTGATTTAATTAATTAACTTTTTTATGTATCCAGCCGATTGAAATGAAACAAACAATAAATTTTACGTGAAACAAATCGCTCGCATTAATGAAAACCGTATTCAAATCGGTTAAGCTGTTTCTGAGATTAATGTGCACAAACGTTCAGGGTTCTATTGCGTTCATAGAACCACCTATAATAGTTTTGCTAAAATTTCTTCCATATACAGACAGCGACCAGTTACGATTTAATATATATTTCTATTTTTTTCATTTTTGTTAATTTTCAAGCATTTTTGGTTCACGTCAGTTTTCTGCGAGGACGTGGTGTGGTAAGGCTCTTGCAGTAAAATACATATATTTTCCCTAATCCCTTCTGAAGCAACTGTTTAACATGTTCAGAGTATACGAACCTCTCAATTTAGTCGCATTCTAAGACTGTCTTACACGAATCTACAACAATATAAAGTCCTAAATGCTCTGTATTTAAGACCTACATTCCTGTAGCATTTTATTTCTTGTTTTTAATAGTCAGGGGTGTGAGTAGGATGTCTGTCAACCCTCCAGTGTCCCATAGCTATCGTAACACGACGAGGAAACAGTCGCTTAGGGACAGTGGTGGCAATTTCGCCTTTTTTTTCCTGTACGTAATTGTCACTGTAATTGGTTATTATTGTATTAAAACAAAGATATACACATACTTTTTTGTTTGTAGAAACTGCAACTCGTTGTAGGAAACGATTAAACTAGGATTATTATGGAAAGTATGTCTTGAAATCACAAGAATGACATATTTTTTATACGATTAAAGCAACTTTGTGGCTTGATTTCTACATAACTGCTCAATAGACTAGTGGTAAACCCGTCATAAGAGTGCCCCAATCAAATCTATGTTATAAATTACTGAACTGATTTGGATGAAATTCAGTATAGATATGGACTGCTAAGTTTGAAAATTTCGCGTTTCATGATATTATAATTATTTTCACGGGAATTAACACGATCACTTTTTTAAGGTAATACATATGCAGGTACATCAGTCAGCCTGTGACCACGGCAAGACTGGTCGAAACTTTTAGCAAATCAGAGGTATGTAATACCTTTAAATCGTTCTCTCTCGTTTAATCTCGTTAATTCCTGTAAAAAATAGTTATTAAAGATACTTTTAGGTGCGATAACCAACATACACGCTGGTGGAGCCGCGACCAAAGGTGAGTATCACAATGAAGCAAGTCACTTCGAGTTTCCCGCCTAAAAATCTACTTAAAAGCCTTGTTTATAGTTTACAAATACAGATATTAAGTTCAGCCCTTTTTAAGCGTAGATAACAATAAGTTATAACTTTGAAATAAAACTATCTAAAGAACAGTTGTACGAAGTTTTTCTCCACTCGCAGTGCACTACTGGAAATACTGATAACAATGGAGGTGTAAGTTCTAGTAAATTTGCAGGTTAGTTTCAGGAAAGCCAGTTCCTTTAATATGTGTTCCAAATTCTCGCCACTGAAAGAGTCTGATAGTTTTCTTTATTTTATGTAAAGTGACCTGGCAAAGTTCGTACCGCCATATTTATTTTTCCATGAATATTTGTTAAATCTCACTCTCATCATAAGATGAGAAGATTTTCTTTTCTTTTAGTCTAGTTCTATACAAACCGTACTAGTTCTATATAAAACAAAAAAAAAACAAAAAAAAGAATAATTTAATGTGATTGCAATCCATCGAAACTTGTGCACACGAGCTACATTTCGGTGACTCATTTTTATTTACGTAGTTAACTCTAGAATTAATTAGTATATGTCTAAGCAGGCCTATGTCCAGCAGCGTACTATTAAAGGTTGTTGATTACGAAAGCACAGAATACTTATAAAACTTTCAATTAAAAACGGTTTTGTTATCATTGCGAGTCGCCTGATACATGCAATTCAAGAGACATAAGTGTTTTGCCACCCGTTGATTACCTATCCACCCAAATTGGGATAGGTAATCAACGGGTGGCAAAGTCAATCTGACTTGAGTCCCGACTCAGGCACAATTAACCGTATTCATTCGGTAAATATCAACAAAAGAATACCTTAACACTGGTATTGTGTTTATTTTGCGGTGGCCTAGGTGGCGCAGTGGTAGCGTATGTGACTGCTGTCCATGAAGTCCCGGGTTCGAATTGTGGGTCAGACCAAATGTTTGTATGATCTGCAAATATTTGTTTCGGAGTTTGGGTGTTTTCTATGTATAATATGTATGTATTTACAAAAAAAGGTATTTATGCATTCTTATCAGTAGTCTAGAACCCATAATACAAGCTCTGTCCGAAATATTTATTTATATATTATTATTATTATTTAATATTTTAATTTATTGTATATCATTATTAATTATTTTATTGCAATCAGTTGACAAATAAAAAATTTAAAGAATTATCGTGATTAGCGACGTATACACGGACGGAGCCGCAGGCAATTTCTGGTAAAAAATATCTAAAGATAACCGACATTAACGTGGGCGAAGAGAAATATCACATACCTGGTTTCTGTTAAAAAAAATACTATAAAAATTAACACTTTTAATCGCAAGCATAATAATTCCACTGCCTATTATCCTGGCTATCTCCCCTATATTACAGTAAGTGTCATAATCTACCCTTAAAATAAATTTCCTCCACACACACAATACACCATTTGCCAGGTATGGTTCCGTCCGCCATGACACAAGGTCGTAGCTGAATACACTATATTCATTACTATACAGTTAGACGATGCATGGCTCGCACAGTCCTTTGTTTGACCCAGGCAGATATCCGGCCCCACTTTAGTGGTATAAGCTTAGCGATAACACTGAACACAGATATTTTATTATTTTGATAGAATTATGTATCCTAACAACTATCTCTAATTATTACCGTAAGTTGAATGCACTTTGAAAATTTAAGATTGGAAAAATTTGTTTTTTTTGGGAGAACACTGCCCGGAAATAATTTTTAAACCGCCTTCATAAAAAGAGTCTTATCTGGACTATTAAAAGTTGTTGATGATGTAAAAAGGAAAGGCAATGGAAGGAATAGTGGGGTAGGCTTTTGCTTCTTGAAAATGACCGGAGTAGAGATTTGACATACAGTTAAATACTATGACTATAATGACATCCTTTCAGCGATAAGTCTTGTGGTCAAAACAAAGTAATAGAAGGGAATATAAATTTAGCGATTGTAGAAAGACATTCGACGCGATATACTTGTACCTTGACTAAATCTACAGCATATTGACTAACATATTAAATACAGGTAAATATTGTGGCGCAGTGGTCGCGAATGCGACTGCTGTGCAAGAGGTCTCGGGTTCGATTCCTGAATCGGACCAAATGTTTGTATGATCTGCAAATATTTGTTTCAGAGTTTGGGTGTTTCTATCTATTATATGTATGTATTTATACAAAAAAGTATATAAGTATTAATATCAGTTATCTAGTACCCATAGTACAAGCTCTGCTTAGTTTGGGACTAGATGGCGTTATGTGTTAAAATGTCTGAACATATTTCTTTACATTTTTGGTAGAGAGGTAGATAGCACTTTTCATTTAATTGTCATTGTGATCAATTCTTACCTGCTATGCTGAGAAAGATAGACAGAAAACTCTTTATTTGTACACCGTTTTTACATATTTTGAGTACATAAAATGACCAACATATAATATAATGTGAAAAGGGCGGCCTTATTGCTAAAGCAATCCCTTCCAGGCTGAGCTATTTATCTTTATTGTATATACATAGTACGAAATGGTACAACAGGAACAATCACACAATATGTATTACAAATGGCGGTCTTATCGCTCTCGGCGATTTCTTCCAGGCAACCATAACACGGATATATGTTTCGAAAATTTTAAAATTTATTAAGCTATGTTTAATCGATATATCTAACGGCAATCCTATCTATACATAACAGGCATTACATTCTTCGTACATTTTGTCGACTCTAATTTTAGTTAGACTAATTGTCCTGTAATGATATACATTTGTATAAGAAGGGAAATTGGGAGTTTAATTAAATGAAAGGTTGACAAAAAGAAATGGATATCGCATATCGATAAGGAAGTCCGTAAGGGTCTTGCATCTATGACTGCTATAAACTGTTGCTAGGAAAGTACAAGCATATAAGTTAAACCTATCAAATTATCCTAAATGTAAATGACTAGCCAGTAAGTGCAGTGGTTAGAGATCCTGGTTGCTTAACCGAAGGTCGTGGATTCGAATCCCACTCTAAACAAATAATCTTATGATTAACACGATACTTTGGTCTGTCTCAGCTTTTATCTATACAAATAAGTAAAATTGAAGTATCTGTTTAAGTTGCTTCCATCAAAAAAATCAATGTTTCAAATTTATGACTTTTGTCTATTTGTTCCGGTTAATCTTTTGAACTACTGGGCCAATTTTAACTTCACTGGCAGATAGCTGATGAAATGTTTATCATCTGCCTGGTTACAATAGCACTGGCTCTGTCTAGATTAATATCAAACTAGCGCATCTAAGATGTGTGAATATATTTTGATAAAAAAATAATTCTACAATCTTTAATTCAAACATTTTTAATTTACCTACATTAATTCTACAATAATATTTACTGCTCTCACGATCAGTGTTATATTGTTTTAATGTAGTAAAAGTGACAAAACAAATAGTAATTGCTATTAATACATAAAAAACACGCATTCATAAAAGCTCCGTTCAAAAGCTTCCATCAAAGGCAAACGTCGACACTACCAGCCGATTGTATGTTAACTAAAGCTATAAACAGCTGCTTTTCATTCCACTTAAGTGACAATTGAGATAACGGTGCATGTGTAACCTGCTTTCATGGCACAGAGTGATATGAAGCTAAATACTGTTTTTTTTCGGTATAGGAGGACAAATGAGCAGAAGGATCACTCGATGGTAACCGAATGTAGTCGCTCATGGTCAAAGTTAAAACTCAATTTATTGTCGGTCATTTCTTTTACCATTTATTAGCCTGCGAAAGTGACTGTTTTCTGTCCGATGACACGCATGACTAAAATCTAAGAGTATTGGTCACCATACTCATTGTGAATGCAGATGACGTAGCATAGTGACACACACGTTCCTCTGACGGCCTAATAAGATGATTCTGCATCATTGGGCCCCCGGTCTCGCACTCACTAATGAAACACGACAGTATAAATGCTGTCAGTTTAAGTTGTTTCCTGTGAGAGGACTCGGTCGATTCCTGTATCACGGGGATCTTTACAAACATACATGAAACGGACACAAAGTACACCCAGACTTAGAACAACAATTTATGGATCACACAAAGTGTTGTTCCATGTAGGACTTGAACCCACAATACTTGGCGCAGTAGGAAGCGTTGTGTCGACCACTGAAACCACTAGGCCAACCGTGTAGTCGAAATCAGTGTGGCTCTACTCCTTGAACGTAACTGTTACTCAAGAATCACGAATGCGTTGTTACTCTTATATCTGCTAGATTCAGGGAGGTTTATGGCTTCGGTAACCCTTCGCAATCGGTAAAGCAACGAAAATTTATCTCAACGCCGGTTTTAATGAGCCTGGTGTGTAATTGCGGTCAAACCTACCCTGTCAAAATTGATGATGATATAAAAGAACTCTGACTGGCACGATGCTTCGCATATCACAATAATTTCAGCCGAGAATTTTGCAAGAACCGAATACAATCAAAGCAATAAAACTTCGAAGAAAATTAACTGAAGACCTGTGACATCACACAATATACCAATGACACATTAACGATTTATATTTTTCGTCTATATCCGATCCTAATCGACAACAAACATGTAACATTAAAATTATCTGTTAATCAAGCCAAATAATAAAAGTACATAATTAATAATTATATATATGTCTGTACGTTACAATAATATGATATAAACACAAAATAGAAATACAACCCACAACCAATGAATTATATTCAGTATTGATCGCAGGCTAACACGCTATATTGCTAATAGGGCACAATCTATTGATATATTGATGGATCTCATTATGTTAGGCTGTCATTAATCGCTTGCAACGATTATTTGGGCGCCTCAATATAGTAGAGAATTAATATTAAACACTGTTTTCCCTGGCTAGCGTAAAAGACATTCTTATTAAAGAGTCTCGTGGCCACTAGTAGAATATGAAAAGCAGTTGATACGATGTGTTCGTTCAGCTCAGGTACATATCTATCATCTAAGGCGAGTATTCGCGGCTGCGTTCTCAAACTAGCTTTGAGGCTTTCAGTGTCGTACGACAAACGAGGAGTCTTTACGGCAGCCATCAGACCTTCACAACCCAAATAGTATGCGATATACAAGTTTTGTAAGATGACTGTGTTAGACTTTTTAGGTTTCAAACTACCCGTCACGATTGCCACAGATGTTTGTATGACAACCAAGACAGACGGTTGAACGTGTACTCCGGGTCTCCCTCTAAATGTGTTACGAATGTTCGTCAAACTACAGACTAACCTGACTGAGCAACTGAAAAAGCTAGAGCCCCTCTAGGGAATTCGATACTCATCTCTAAATATGTGAAAATCTATACTAATATTATAAATGTGAAAGTTTGTGAGGATGTTTGTTACTCTTTCACGCAAAAACTACTCAACGGATTTGGACAAAGCTTAATAGTAATATAGCTGATACATCAGAATAACACATAGGCTACTATTTGCCGCGATAACTGACATATACACGGGCGAAGCTACGGGCATAAACTAGTGTTAAATAGTTTATGTGCGCTTCGAAAACTCGATTAAGTTTTGCACCGATTGAGTTCAGCTTAGGACGCGATAATCAAACCGCTTTAAGGATTGTTTTTATCTGTTTTTCGTTTCAGTTTTGTTCTAATTTTTCATAAATAAAACCAAAATACAAAGGTGTCAAGTTTTTATAGATGTATTTTTAACAAATCGTATTGTAAACTTACATGTAATTCCCCATAGAGCCGTCAGTCGTCGATAAGAATGCATATTGATATCGAGTTTGGTTAGATAATGTTATTCTTATCTGTCATGTGTCCAATCAACAAATACTAAGATAAACAGTTGCTACAGTTCACTTATCTGTGTATCCATTACCATAACTTTTTTATAATCTATTCGTAACCTTCTTTATTGAATAGTCCTCGATCAAATTTTCCGTTCAATATTTATTTCTTTGAAGATTTGCTTCAGATGTGGGACGTATCAGTACTTGTTAGACTTTATGTGTGCGTACATTTATGAGTTTCTTATTCTCACATTACTTTTATTAGACTGTGATCCTGACGCCAAGCCAGAGGTCTTTGTCGATTGTACTTGTATTATATTAAATACAGGTAAATATTTAAATAACTAAATAATTACTTCGGAACTCGAACACACAACGCCATTTAGTCCCAAGCTAAGCCTAGCTTATGTTATGGGCACTAGACAACTGATATAAGAACATATATACTTTATTTTGTAAATGCATATTATACATAGAAAATGTGGTGTCGCGGGACACCAGGTAGGAATGAAGTTCCTTCGGCTAAAGTAGAATCGACACAAATTGCAAAAAAAATCGTGCTCGAAAGAGGGAGAAAGAGAAAGGTATTATACACTACTCGCTTGTGTATGCGACTGTCGCGCCTGCGCACGTCTCATTTAACGGTTTTATTCCACGCACTTTTTTCCACGGATTTTTTCGTACGGTTTTACGATCACATTTTTTTCAGTTCGGTCGCGCAGCAAAATCTCTATCCCCTCCAAGCCTGCCGCAAGGAACTTCGTTCCAAAAAATATCCAAACTCCGAAACAAATATTTACAGGCCATACAAACATTTGGTCCGGTCCGTGAATCGAACCCGAGACCCCAAGCACAGCTGTCACATACGCATCCACGACGCCACCGAGACAGCAGTAGAAAGTAATGTAATTATAACACAGCACCTACTCATTATACACTTGTAACATAAGCAGCTAAGCTAAGCACTTCTTAATCCTTATATTCTTACTAATACCTGGATGACTGAGATAGGCTTAATTTTATTTTTGTAGATTTTCTAAGAACTGCTTATATTTGCCTCGGTGGCGCAGTGGTAGCGTACGTGACTGCTGTCCATGAGGTCTCGGGTTCGAATCCTGGGTCGGACCAAATGTATGTATGGTCTACAAATACGAGTTTGGATGTTTTCTATGTATAATATGTATGTGTTAACAAAAAAAAAGTATTTATGTATTCATATCAGTTGTCTAGTACCCATAATATAAGCTCCGCTTAGTTTGGGACTAGATGGCGTTGTGTGTTATATATCCAAAATATTTATTATTGTTATTATTATATTATTATTTAGTTCGAGTTATGGCCCTAAAACCCACTGCATATTAATTGTCATGAAAATCGTTGGAGCCGTTTAAGGGATCCACATTATATATAAACAAGAATTGCTCGTTTAAAGTTATTAAATATAGATCTAACGGCCCTTAATGTATGTTACAAAATATATTGTATCACATTTCTCTCAATAATTCATTCGTATTCATATAAAACATGTTTTGCTTAAGAACAGGTAATGTGTTTTTGTCTTCTAAACTTCTAAACCGTGTAGTATATGTTAAAGTGTCGTAAAGTGAAAACTTTAGACAATATTGCTAAATTTTTGGATAAAGCGTTTAAAAAAATCTGTTTCAAGCGCAATCTTCACTAAATATAGTTTTCATGAACATGACATCACGATTAAACATAATTTTCGAACTTAAGATAGATAAATGTCTTCACATATTTATTATCATCATCAATAATCCACTCACTCTGGGCTCGAGTCTCTCAGGGTTAAGGCCACAAGTCCCCACGCTGGCCAAGTGCGGGTTGGAGACTGGCAAGAATACGTTGTGGCTACGTATCTTGCCGTTGGATGTTTTAAGCCGCCCGAAGGCCTCCAACTAAGCTTCACGACTGTTATCGTATGATAACAACCAGGACCGACTGCTTAAGGTGACCTCCGAATCACAGAGACTCTCATGGTAACATGCCACCAGCGGTCACCCATCCAGGTACAGACCGCGCCGCCGTTGCTTACCCTCGGTGATTGTTTCTAATCACCGAGTGCAACTGGGCTATAAGTGCCTCCATACATATGTATCATATAATCTGAATAAACCATATCATTATCTTTAACTGTTTTGGAGTTCAAAAAAAGTCTTCAAAACATTTAAAATAAATAAAGTCTTAACGTGATAAATATTATAACGAAACGATGTCTTAATTAATCAAACTGCAATTTGATATCGCACCTGAGACTTGCCCATTAAATCACCGCTTTTATACGCATAATATTTATATTCCACGATTATTTTAGAAACTTACTATTTTCCTCTACAGTATACTTGTCTTTCATGGCATCTATTTATGGCTGACATGATGTAGTATTGGATACCATTTAGCTTTAGTAATGCTAATTAGTCTTTAAAAATACTCAGCTATAAAATCTACGACGGAGCTATTTTTAATCTGAGCAAATTCACTAAACCACCATGGACGTACTCGATTCAGATCAATAAAGTGTATTGTAATTAATTACATAATTTAAAGCTCTAAAATAATTATTATATTATATTTATTGGTCACAAAAAACACATACATAACCTCTTTTTGAATTATACGAAAAAAATACTATTTCGCGCCTAAAAAAGTTGATGTGCGTTGTAAAACGGTTCTTAAAACTTCTAATACACGGTCGAAAATTCCGATTTATAACAAAGTGTAATGATTGGTTTGTCATCCCCTCGCTTATTTGTACAACATGGCCTCTATAAACCTCGGCCTATGTCGACTTGTAAACCACGATAAACCTCTCACAACGTTTTAGTTTGTTTGATTTCATTTTACACTAGCTTTTGATAGCGGCTTAGCGCGCGTTAATGTGATTTTGTTAATTTCAGTGCTTCTGTAGTATTTTTTCGTGGTGAAATATTTTCTGCAGCGCTGACTTTTGTAGATAGAGTGTTTTAAATAGAGAACTATACTTGTAACTATTCATTTAGGTAAGATAACTAAGGACTTACACGGTATTTCACTCGTTCTATATTTATTTATTTGACTAGTTTTAGTTGTCATTTTAAAATATTACGTCAATTTCAAATCTGTATTTTTGAAGACGAAGTTTGACAAAAACTTCAACTAATAATTCTTGACATTAAAACTGTAACAAAAAATCGGCCAAGTGCGAGTAGGACTTGAGCTAGAAGTGCCTGTTCTTTCTTTATCTACATACTTTTTACGTATACCTATTTATTATTTGGGTCGGTATGTTTATTATATAGGATGAAAAAATATTTATTTTATCCTGTTTCTAGTATATGTAGTTATAACGGCAACAGAAATACATCATCTGTAAAAATTTCAACTGTATAGCTATCACGGATCATGAGATACAGCCTGGTGACAGATAGAGGGACGCACAGACCGATATACGGACAAAGTAGTCTTAATAATAGGGTACCGTTTTTACCCTTTGGGTACTAAACCCTAAAAATGGTTTTTAACTCACAGACTTATAAAAAAGGCGTTTTAAATATTTACGTTTACCCTAAAGATAATGGATTTAACGTAAATCTTTGACTATCTTCGTTGTTCGCTTCAAGTTGTTTCTACTGATATTGTAAATGAATCGCGTTCAATCGATATCAAATCTTCAACACTTTAGTAAGGCGTAGCTCCAACTATCTTAAATGTTGCCAGATTACAAAGATTACATTTACTGCTATAAAATTAAATAAACAGAGAATTACTTCTTTGAAACGGTTATACAAATCAATTACAAGATCAGCAGCGCGTGACACCCGACTCTGATGATAAGTTTCACTAACAGATTAGCTAGCGTAAGCTAACAATATCAATGTTTTGCGTTCTATAGAACGATACACAAAAACACATAAGTTTCAATTTATACTTATTGCTGTGTTAATTTGAACGTTGTAAATTTCTTTTCGGGGTGCTAAGAGAAAGACGATAATCCGTGAAGAGAGGACCTCCCACGATGTTACCTCTAAGGAACTCTGAATAAAGATTTCCCGATGTTATTTTAGAACTACGAATTACCTACTTAGAATTTAATTGATATAATGTATCTTTCATTAAAAAATAGGCCATAAAAATGTTCATTTCGTTATTATAAACGTAATTACAATTTTATAAGACTTCACCTATTTTAAATTTAGAACTTTTCGCGTGTTTCTAAAATAAGATACTGCTGTCATCTTGTAAAACGTCACATTAGCGTTACCGTTGCGCCTCTGTATAGATTATTGGATGAAGCAAGCGGTTTTACAAGCGAGTCTAGATCAAAAACTCTTCATAGAAAAAATAATTGACGAACAATTTAAATTACGTGCCAGTAGAAAGAGTAACATTCTAAATTTAAAAGTCACACTAGCCTTACTTCATGTAATTAACGCGCCAAAACATTCTTGACACGTTAGAACACAAATTTAAAATAAAGTTTAGTCTTCGCCTGCCTTATTTGACGTTATAAAAAAAGAGAGATAAGAAGGGATGTCTAAAACACATATTTATACAATTGACATACATAGATATATGCAATTTAGAAGTAATTTATTTCCGTTTCTTTTTATTTTGAAATACTAGGTAGTTCATATTTAAATTCAAAAGTCGCATTTGTAATCGACGGGTCGGACATCGGACAATGACCTTAAGTCATCAGAGTTTATTAATGTTTAAACGCAATTAAAAAATATAGGGGGCACAATTTCCAATCCAAAATATTTTTGAATCTGTCTTATTTATAAAAAAAGATCCGATGACAATATTTTCAATGTTATTTAATTAACCTAATACGTTTTTCTTGACAACTTTACGCAGTGTATTCGAGTAAAAGTGTATTCTAAAAATCTACTTTCAATTGCATTCAAAACTGCGTCTTTACGCTATTAAACTAAAGTACAAATTTTCTTAACAGACTGTAGAGGCCAATGCCACAAACACATGTTAGCATTCGGCGGCCAGTCACGCAGAGCTGCCTAGTCTCCCGCATCTGTTCAATTTTATTTGTAAAGTGTGGGGGTATGTGGAAGAAAGAGGGGTCATTGAAACTGGTTTGCGTTATAGGAGCAAAGGGGGCGCAGAACGGAATCAATGAACTCAGTGGAGTCGACCGACAAAGGACGTTTCGGGCCGGCAGGTAATTAACTCAATATCAATCCTCACTCTTTTATACATAATATTAAATATTAGGTTTTAGTCAGCTCGATTCCGAAATACCACTTTACTGTAAGCCCTGTTGAAGTGATGACCCGTGGGGGTTTTCACACGATAAAAAAGATTTTGACGTCCTTTGATTAACGTTAAAGCTTGTTTAAACGTGGTTTTATTGTTTTAATAGCATTTTTGTATTGTTTCGTTTAGACTAATACAAGGTTTGAATTCCCGCTCCGAGTACGGCAAATTGTTTATTAATATGGGAAATGTAGAATTATATTCGATAGAGGGCAGCACGCTCGACAGTAGTGTAGAAATAGAAACAGCTGTCAAAATTAATCAAAAAGTCAGTGTTCATTGCTGAATTATTATCAATACTATGTAGTGGATGTATAAATATGACGATTTAAGAAGATTTCTCATAATAGGTTTTTGAATTCCTTAAAATATTGCTTGATCTCTGTGACAATGGTCACTGGCGTCATTTTCAAACTTACCAGGTATATTGTAGTTGGAATTTTTATAATATAATATATTTTTTATAATATAATATAGTTTTTGCCCGCGTATGTGGTGGTTATTGCGGTACATAGAAGCCTGTATCCTTACTCAGATTTAAAGAATTTCTATTGTAAATTGCATCAATGTTATAACAAACAGAGTTACTTTTGCAATTACAATAAGTATTATTATAGATTGCACTTCACTTGTGACAAAACTGGCATGTAAAGAATGAAAATATAAGTGACCAGCTGACCCGGCGAACTCCTTACCGCATTTTTTTTGTGATTATTTTGTAAACTTCTAAATTTCTGAGCTACACACGTGTAGAATATTCGTGGCCCAAAAAAAAAATTACACTTTTCTTTTCTTGTAATTTTCTTTAATAAATCAAACCTTGTCCTGACAATAGCAAACACATAAAAAAAAGAATCATCCAATTTGGTCCAGTCCATCGAAAGTTATGCGCGTACATACATTACAGTGATTAATTTTAATTTATATAGATTTGTAAACATGAGGCTTGTCCTTCGTAACTATCTGTTACAGAGATGTAACAATATTATAAGGGCTATATTATCTGTCACAGAGCTATAATAAGGATTATATTATAACTCATGGAGTTATAACACAAGACCTAATCCCTCTGGGTGTAGGGAGCTAAGGTGGTAGAGACTACAGAACTGCGAGTATATCACACTTCTTTTCAATTTTGTGTCCCAGACGGATATCTAGACACACATCTCCACAGACATACCTAGATAAACACGATCAATTTATTTATCCTATTGCATGGGGGTTGAAAAGTAATGAAATATAAATGTCGTTGTTAGTCGAAGCTTTATAATCCTGGTTTACAATGAGATAGATACCTACTCGAGTAATCTATCAATAATTTGATCGGAATATATTATAATAAATATATATTTCAGACGTCTAACACACAACGCCATCTAGTCCCAAACTAAGCAGAGCTTGTATTATGGGTACTAAACAACCGATATAAATACATATATACTTTTTTTTTGTTAATACATACATATTATACATAGAAAACACCCAAACTCCGAAACAAACTTTTGTAGATCATACAAACATTTGACCCGACCCGGGAATCGAACCCGAGACCTCAAGAACAGCAGTCGCATACGTTACCGCTGCGCCACCGAGGCAGTTAATTATCTAGGTGTAATAACAATACTTACTACGGTGCGTTTAAAAATTATTGGGAGAGTGATTCTCTAGTGGGAGTTATCTGTCCCCCTCATCAAGCAGCCATCAATCGGTGGTATCCCCTCGGATTAGGAGCCGGGAACTACATGCACCCTCGAAAGGAAATCCCTGGAACTGTTAGCTTCACCTGTATGTTTATTTGCAACCTACTTTTGTAACCGTGTTTTCTCTTTCTTTTTATAAAATATTATATTTAACTATACATACATAAAAAAATGTAGTTACTGTTTGTAATTAAAAATAACAGATTTCACTAAATTTATATGAAACTATGTACGGTACTTATTACGGGTTTACTATTTGTTCCGGCTAAGTTCTGGAACGGTTGGGCCGATTTTAATGGGACTTACACTTGCGGATGGATGATATAAGGAGTTACTAGTGCTGCTTTTATTCTAGACTTGGATTGTTTCATTGCTCTTCAAATATACTTTCTGCCAGAAGCCCATGATTGATATCGCCTGATTTCCTTTAAATTATATCATATCATAATAGTACAAATCGTAATTTCCGGTTCTACAGCCTCAATCTCCATCTATGGTTCATTAGATAACTTTTAACTGAGTAATGAACTTAGTGAATGTATTTCTAAAGTGTATGTAATAATTGTTAACAGTTACAGTACTAGAAAGTTTTACCATTAAAATTAGGTAATACTTTTTGCCCTTTTTTTGTGTAGAAATCCCCTAGGATACCACCGAGTGGTGGTTCTGTCGGACTCGAACCGACTAAAAACCGCACACCATCTCGGGTGCTAGAAGCCGGAGAACCAGGTGTACCCTCGGAAGGAAATCCCTGGAACGCCGACGTAATACTTTTTGCCCTCTACAAAAAAGACTGTGTATCATATTTGAATTATGGATTAGATTATATTCGTTTCATATTAGAATAATATACATAAAGAACCTTTTTTATAAGTATATAATAAATATTAGTCATGTTTTATAACTAGTTGCTTATATAGGTACAGAAATTTTCATTTTAAAGTGTTTACAAACGTTTTTATAAGAAAATCAAAATAATTACGCCAAAATATTGAATGATTTGAATAATATAGTGATGTACAAGATTTTTTTACCCGATTGTGTAGAATGAGGGTTCACATCAACAGCTTTTAACAGTCTACAATAGGGCGTAGGCCTCTGCTTAACAAGAAGGGTTTGGCTTCTATATCACTTTGGGTACACAGGGCTTAGGTTTGTTGTATGTACTCTACTGTATCTAAAGCCTTACAGGTTTGATCACCGACTGATTTACCGTGGGAGAGCCATGCAATGGGCTGGCTCAATTGGAATTATACCTCGGCCTCACAGAAAATCGCAATGAAACAGCGCTTGCGCTATGTTTCACCGAATGATTGAGGATACCGGAGGCCCATACCCCAACCTCTCCTCCCAACCCCATTCTCCTCCCCATCCCTGTAAGGCCAGCAACGCACTTATGACGCCTTTGGTATTGCAGATGTCCATGGGCGGCGGTAATCGCTTACCATCAGGGGGTAGGTAGGCTCGTTTGCCCGCGATTCCAAAACAAAAATCACAGAGCAACAAGTAATGGGAGTAGCCATGTGCAGAAGTTACTCTTCGTCAAAGCATAAGCCTAAATAGGCCTACCATTTACATCTGTATGACATGGAATGTTTTTGTGTGCAAAAACATGTGAAATTCTGAATGTTTTGTTTTATTTGTTATGTGCGAGTTCGCAGTGACAGGCAATCATTTATTTATGTGAATCTAAAATTGTATATGTGTGAAGACTTTTCATGACAGACAGACAGAATGACAGACAGTTTTGTATCGGAAAAATGTCTCATCCCCTCTGTTTGTGGCTCTTGTAGCTCTATGAGTTTGATCGATAATAATATTACAATATTTGGTAGCTCAGAAGTCAAATCTTGGTCACTCTCAACTATTACAATAGCTTTTCCTTATCCGACGTACCAATCATGGCCACGTAGATCACGATTGGTGCGTTACTATCAAAATGTTCAGATAAACATAATTCATATGAAATTATCTCTAATAGTAGACCACAGCGGGCATAACCTGCACTAAGGCTTCTATTCAGCCCTCGAAGGCAGTATGTCAAACTTGTGTATATTTAAATATACATTGTACATATACATATGAGATAATTTCTCAGCTTCATAATTTACAGTAGATTTGTCCATCCAAAGGTTGCCTGTAAGAGATTGCTTTTTAGCGATAAGGCCGCTATTTGTACATGGTCATTATTTGACTGCCTCGGTGGCGCAGTGCTAGCTTACGCGACTGCTGTCCATGAGGTCTCGGGTTCGAATTCTGTGTCGGAACAAATTTTTGTATGATCCTAAAAAATATTTGTTTCGGAGTTTGGGTGTTTTCTATGTATAATATGTATCTACTTACAAAAAAAAAGTATTTATGTATTCATATCAATTGTCTAGCACCCATAACACAAGCTCCGCTTAGTTTGGGACTAGATTGCGTTGTGTGTTAGATGTCCGAAAATATTTATTTATTTATTTATTATATTGTTTAGCTCAAAATAACTGTATCAATTGGTGTACAATAAAGTTTATTCTATTCTATTCTATTCTATACATATAAATGTTAAATTGATTTGTACGATTTAAATATTCAAAAAACACTGCATTGATTCAATTCAAATTTTCACACGATTAACCCCGTCTTAGACGTGATTTTTTGCAGCCACAATGGGCAAGAAGCGATGCAGGTTACAAAGCTGGCTAAAATTTACAAGAATCTTCAAACAAATTAAACACTATTTGCAAAAGTTAAATCTTGAAGATCAAAATTTCCTTTATGACTTTGTCTATTTTACTTTTATCGTTAGATTAATATTTAGATTTTAGTGTGTCAGTATAAAAATGTATCAATACATACACATATTTGAATTGAGAATATTAGTTTTATAGTTTAATGTTAAGGAATACACTGTGAGGGAGTTGAACGTAGGTAATAAACAAAAACTGCGATAGATCCCAGCATCATTCTGCACCTTGCCTAATTATCGGAATGCAGTGTTATTTCGAAAACAGTTTGCAATACTATTGAGGGCCCGTTTTGATGTCAAGGGCTTAGAAAATTCCTGGCTCTTTGTAGCCACAAGATTCAGATATATGTTGTGTTTCCACTAAAAACCACCCCAATAGCCAGCCTCAGGCCTGCTCCAAATACATCATTCCCGTTTCGTTATATTTTCCTTTTTTTTCTTATATGCTCGGCGTTTCTCTAAGGGTTCGCATTAGAAACGAGGTGATCCGACAAAGAACCAGGGTCATCGACGTAGCCTACAGGATTAGCAAGCTGAAGTGGCAGTGGGCTGGCCACATTTGCCGAAGAATCGATAATCGTTGGGGTAAACGAGTTCTTGAGTGGAGACCGCGTCTCGGTAAACGTAGTGTAGGACGTCCACAGGCCAGGTGGAGCGATGATTTGCGCAAGACGGCTGGCAGGAGCTGGATGCGAGAAGCCATAGATCGAACTAAGTGGCGTAAAATTGGAGAGGCCTATTTCCATATGCGATAGGCTGATGATGATGATGAAGGTAAGAAAAGTCTATACACTTTTCTTACTCTCAAGTCTGCAATGTGAGTCAATTTGAGATTTGTAGCGGTAGCTTTCCGGGGCATAAACCACAAAATTTCTACACCATCCAAAGGTTGGCTGGTAGAGAATGCCTTGGGCATTAAGCCCGCCGTTGTACATGTGTGCATGAAGTTTTAAAATAAAAAAAAAAATAAAAAAATAAACGAATTGTTACAGTGTTGTTTTACGGACAGTCGAAATTTAAATTCACAATGTAGTGACCTGTAAATTGTGTTGTATATCTTTCTATAAGTTCAAGACATCATTGTGTTGTGTCGATTTTAAATTAACAGATTACTAATTCTAAAATGATCTTAAGAAATCTATTCGAAATAAGCAATTGTCGTCCAATAGTTTTTATATAACGAGTACTTACATTTAAAAAACATTAATATACTTATACAAAAGTAGCTTGCGTAGAATTTAATTGGAGCAATCCGCTAGAATATTAAAAAGATTACGCGATAAGCCTTTAGTCGATTTTTAAATCAAAAATACATCGTACATCGTATTTAAAATGGAAATTAAACACGATACTAGAGTACGCTTGTCTTAAATTTATTTAAAGTTTTTATTTAGTCTGGTTTTTGAACCCTTTTTTTGTTAAAGGTTATTTAACCGGAACATTTTGTGCCGATCGGTTCAGTAATTTAGGCATTCTATCTCCATTTAATATTAACCCTGTACACGTAAATATAATTCTATGTCAAACTCGTACACACTGCGCACTAACTGTTAATGTTGTTAGTAAACTAGCGGTATTTTAATGTTGCCATGGCTCAGTGGATCAACAAGCGGTATCGTTTCTCTTCGAGTGACCGCACTGGCCTTTAAGGGAGGTTTTATTTTTAACATAAATGGATTGTGACTTGTGCATATATATAATTAGTCATTTAAGTTGGCTTTGGTCACTGTATTGATTTTGATCACTTATTTGTGTAACTCCGAAGCAGTAAGTAGACGTATATTAAACGGAAAAATTTTGATTGATATTAATTAAAACCCCGATGCAAAAGTGACGTGTCATAAGTTTGACATCAATGTCTGTGTGTGTATGTATATGTCTGTGGCATCGTAGCTCTCAAATGGATGGACCGATTTCGATACGGCTTTTTTCATTTGAAAGCTAGTTTCCTTGCGGTGGTTCTTAGCTTGTTGGTTAAAATCTATATATTGGGTCAATATTAGTACAGTAGTATAAGAGTATCGGCTCTTTTCTCGATAACTCGATTAAGTACTTGCGAAAGGGATTCTTAATTTTAGCTTTTAGTGCCGTTTGTATCAAGGGTAAAGGACACCTACCGGAACTTCAGCAATCACGAGTACTTTCATAGGAAGTTTGGAACAACAACCCTTCCTTTTGGTTTTGCTGTATTCAGGTAGAAAGAGTAGGGCACAAATCATGATTGTATTATGTGTTAGCTGCCAAAATGACTCTACCTTGCCTGATGGAAAGCATGAGCAGAATCCAAGAGTGGCGGTCACCATCCTCAATGCAAAAAACGACAATACAGCATGGTGACCCACACTATGGCGGCCTGGTGAGATGCTTTTTCACGCCCCGCTTAAAAAACCCGGGATTGTAGTAGGAAGGAAACATGTGCGCTGGTAGTGAGTCCCAGGTTTTGACCGCTTGGCATGTGAAGGATGGACCGAAGTGATGAGTACGAGAGGGTATGTCTACCACTCTGAAGTGGTGAATTCCAAGACGTGTTGTCCTGTAGAGGAGGAGAAAAGAAGGGAGACCAGCTAGAAGAGCTCTTCAGAACACTCTCCATGGTAAAGACTTATTAAAATACCATGAATATTACAACATTTGCAATCAAACTACCTTAAGTTTGGTTGCAAATGTTGAAATATATAATATCTAGGAGGTATTCATTTATTAACAGTCTAATAAGTTAGCAATATAACTAAGTAAACTTCATAACAATATCGATGAATTAAAACAAAATACTCCGATTGCTTAGATTAATATACGACCAATATTGAATTTTATATCACATTCATTCAAGGGTCTTATTTGATTGACAGCATACTGAGAGTACTTACTCTAAATACAATTATTAGAACTTATACTAACATTATAAATTTGAAAGTAACTCTGTCTGTTTGTCTTTAACGCTTTCA
Organism: Hyphantria cunea; assembly: GCA_003709505.1. Taxonomy (NCBI): domain Eukaryota; kingdom Metazoa; phylum Arthropoda; class Insecta; order Lepidoptera; family Erebidae; genus Hyphantria; species Hyphantria cunea. The sequence continues at coordinate 425,498 of PKRV01001267.1, forward strand.
TGGCTAAATAGTTGCACCGATATCAATGAGATTTAGCGTGGAGATACTTTGATTCTTAAAAAATTACCTTATTATTTACATAATAATATTTTGGTCGTTTGGTATTTTTTTACGTAGCAAGCACTAAGCCAGCACCACCGTTTTTTTTTTTTTTTTTT